>ML813240.1:212052-264823 GCA_009831015.1 Picea engelmannii
CCGCAGAGGGGGTACCCCCCCTCTGCACTCCCCCACGTGGAAGAGTGTACATACTTCTGGGGTGTAAATACTTCATGGGGTATAAACACGGCTGAAAGCAAGGACCTCTGCATCAGGAAGATAATCAGGCTCCACAACCAACATGTAGTCTCACTAGTATGCTTTCTCATAGTTTCTCCTAATTCTAAGTTGGTATCAGAGCCAAGTTGGAGATCTGAGAGAACCATCTCTCTAAGGGGAGATCCAAGAGCAAGATCTTGAATTGATTTGAGAAAAATCATTAGTGCTCCCTATGCAATGTTAGAGGAGCGTTGACGATCTCACACTTGCGAAATTGAAAAATTTAGATCCCTCGTGCTCTCGTGGTATGCATTCAAGAGCACTAGAGCATTAGCGTTCCCCCTTCCACTCTCTAGGATCGTTGTCAAGTCTATATCACTCTCCACCTGCCATATTGAAGGGGCGCTAGCACTCCCCTTAGTGATTCCAAGTAGTGCTGACGTTTTTTTTGGAAAAGCGTGAGTTTGCTGCGAATGGAAGGAGAAGGGACGTAATGCGTTGTGAGATCCCCATTTTGTTGAGATGAGGAGAAATCATGGACACTGGAGTAGTTTTTTCCCATATAACTGATCGGGACGCAACAACGATCCATCAAAGCCTCCACCATTTTCAATTTTGAGCTCACGCTGGAGTAGTTTGTTCCCATATAACTGATCGCTCGTTCCCATTGCGGATTGGGATCTGTGACTGTGCAACAGTGTATTGGTCTGCCATGCGAAGGGAAGGAGACTGGGATCTATGAAGCGTGAGTTTATTTTTTGCGAGCAGAAGGAGACACAGAAGTGATTGATCTGAGTTTATATATAATTGTTGAGAACTCACAAAGCCCCAATCAACGAGCCCAAATTTGAGCAATTTGGTTAAGCATTCAGATTTGTGAATTGTGAAACCCGAGCGAGCAGTTTGTGTGCTCAATGAAGAAGTAATCTTTTCAGGGAATCCATTTTGCTTTTTTCTTCTGTGGAATCGAGCCCGGCGGGTAGAGTTTGTTATAGTTTGTGAAAAACTGGTTTCTAAGATCCTGGATCGAGTTTGTGAAAGATTGGTTTCTAAGATCCTGGATCGAGTTTATGCAAGGGTATTTTATTCAGAGTTGGAGGTGAATATGAAATGTGAAGGAAGAGGGACGAAATTCTCAGCACAAGAATAAATTGATGAAAGTTGCATTACAAGGATCCATTGTCTGTTTGGACGAGTAGACACTCGTAGAGATGGTGAATCCTCTGGCAGAGACCTACCTCAACAAAGACAACAAGTTAGATGGCTCTAATTTCATTAACTGGAAATTCAAAATGCAGACCCTGATGGAGGGCTATGGTGTCTGGACAATTGCGAAGGGAGATGAAGATAAACCTGATACGGCTACAGGTGCGACAACAACACAGATCCAAGACTGGGATAAGCGGGAAAACAAGGCCAAGGTATTGTGGCGTATATTTGTTAAAGATAGCATAATTCCACATATTAGAGAAGCTAAAACTTTTGTTGAAACATGGACAGCGCTTAAAGCCTTGTATGAAACTAGCAACACAAATCGTATTTTGTTCCTGAAAACTAAATTGCTAGGCATTAAGATGGATGGAAATGAATCTGTTAGTTCATTTTTGGGTCGTATTAAAGAGGTGAAAGACAAGCTACGAAATATAGGGGAAACAGTTTCCAGCACTGATCTTGTCACTATTACCTTAAATGGTATGCTAGAAGATTATCAGATGTTCATAACAAGTCTTGCAGCAAGGGAGAAACCTCCTACTTTTGAAGAATTGACAGGTATTTTGCTGCAAGAGGAAGAGAGGTGCGGGAATTTGAAGCATCAGAATACAGATTTGGAATTGTGGTCAAATAAGAGATCCCTAAGAGGGAGATCAGGAGAAAGAGGTAGAGGAGGTCGTTCATTGAAGAGAAGACAATCCCCAAGGCTAAATCAAGGTATGCCCTCTAACAGGAATGAGTCAAAGAGTTGTTTTTATTGTGGTCGACCTGGACATATTATTAGAGATTGTCATAAGAAGAAGAGTGATGAGGCTAGGAATAAACCTAGAAAACATTCAGGTCATTATGCAGAAGAATCTTCAAATCTTGATCTCAGATTGTTTATTGCTAATGATGATATTGATGAACCCACGAATTTTGATTCAAGGGATCTTAGACTGTTTGTGTCCAATGCTGCTTTATCTGCTGAAACGAATGATAGTGATTCCTGGTTTGTGGATTCCGGGGAATAAGTACATATGACATGGAATAAGATGTGGTATACTAATTTTAAAGAAACACATAATGGAGCTAGCATATATCTTGGAGATGGCTGCACTCATCAAATCAAGGGATACAGAGACATTCCAGTAACATTTTCGAATGGTACTATTCGTCACATTTGCAATGTTGTTTATGTGCCAGGGATAAAGAGAAATTTGATCTCTATGTCCACCATTACAGATCATAACTTGAAGGTTTAATTCTTCAAGAATTATTGCATAGTGAAGGATCTGTTGGACCAATTCAAAAATGTTGCAACATGTGTCAAAGCAGGAGGCCTATACAAACTTGATGTTACTAGCAAAGCACATCATGCACTTACTTTTGAAACTATGCCAACAAAGAGTCTTTGGCATCAAAGGTATGGCCACATCAATCATCATGATTTATTGTTATTACAGAAACAAAATATGGTTGAAGGACTTCCCATGTTGAAGAATGAGATTGTTGCTTATGAAGGATGTGCATTAGGAAAGATGCACAGAGATGAATTCCCCTCTAATCCTGATAGAAAAAAGTGAGATGTGTTAGATATTGTGCATACTGATGTTTGCAGACCTATGCAGACTAGGTCTTTAGGAGGTGCATTTTACTTTCTATTATTTATTGATGATTTCACGAGATACACATGGGTTTACTTCCTTAGAAGAAAAAGTGATGTTTTCGAGTACTTTAAGGAATTCAGAAACATGGTGGAAAAGAAGACAGGAAAATCCATCAAAATCCTTCGTTCAAATCAAGGGGGAGAGTATAAATCAGGGGACTTCATCAAATATTGCAAAGATCATGGAATAGTACAGTAGTTTACAGTACCTCACACTCCACAGCAGAACGAAGTTGCTGAAAGGAAAAACAGAACTCTGGTAGAGTGTGCATGCAGTATGATGAAAGGTAAGAATCTCTTGAATGCATTATGGGATGAAGCCATAAATACTACAGTTTATTTAAAGAATAGAAGTCCAACAAGATGTCTTGATAAAGTTACTCCTTTCGAAGCCTTGTATGGTTCCAAACCTGCAGTTCATAACTTGAAAGTATTTGGGTGTAAGGCTTTTGCACATATTCCAAATGACAATAGGAATAAATTGGATGCTAAAGCCATTAAATGTATTTTCATAGGGTATTGTTCTGAATTCAAATCATACAAATTGTTTGATCCTTCTACTCACAAAGTATTTGCGAGTAGAGATGTACTTTTCCATGAGCATGAAGCAAGAAATCATGACAACAACAGTCACGAGGAGTGGCATAAAATTCTTGATGAAGGAGTTAAAGAAGAGCAACAACAACCATCACAGTAGCAACTACCACAACAACAGCCACAACTGCAGCGACATCGACATCAACAACAAGAAGGACTCAGTGACAGTGATATGGACACTTCAAGTAGTCAGAGTTCACCTAGTGGTGAAGACAGATCTTCACAAAGTGGGGAGGAAAATAATCAGTTGAGACGATCTTCAAGACAGGTTCGAATCCCTAAGAGGTATAGAGACTATGCCCTAATGAGTAGCATTTCAAATGTCATAAAACCCATGATTTTTGATGAAGATAATGAACATGATGAATGGTGAAATGCAATGGAGGAAGAATATGAATCTATAATGAAAATTAATACTTGGGAATTGACTGAATTGCCTAAACATAAAAATCCCATTGAATGCAAATGGATATACAAACCCAAGTTTAAATCAGATGGTAGTATAGATAAATATAAGGCTAGACTAGTGGCAAAGGGGTATTCACAAACATAAGGTATTGATTATGCTAAAACATTTGCACCAGTAGCTAAATTGAATACTATCAGATTGTTAATTGCTTTAGCTACAAAGTACCATTGGAAGCTACACCAATTAGATGTTAAATCTGAAATTTTTAATGGTGAGTTAAAGGAGGAGGTTTACCTTACTCAACCTGAAGGTTTTGTGGAACATGGGCAAGAACACTTAGTGTGTAAGTTAAAGAAAGCATTGTATGGACTGAAACAGGCACCTAGGTCATGGTATGAGAAGATAGACTCTTTCTTTCTTCAACAGTGTTTTATGAGGAGAAAAAGTGATCCAAATATGTATACCAAATTTGATGAGCAGGGATATATAATATTGATTTCCTTATATGTTGATGATTTGATAATTATAGGAAATGCAAAGAAATTAATTGATGAAATCAAGGAGCAGTGGTCAAACATTACTGGTGAGTTACATCTTGGTGAGTTACATCAAAGATCTTGGTGAGTTACATTACTGCCTGGGTCTTGAAGTTTGGAGAAATGCAGGACAAAGTTTTGTTTGTCAAACTAAGTATGTCAAAGAAGTACTTAAGAGATTTAAAATGGATCAGTGTAAATCTTCTACCGTTCCCATGCAACAAAATGTGAAACTTTCTTGTGATGATGATTCGAAGGAGGTGAATGGCACTATGTATAGACAGATGGTGGGTAGTTTGAATTATCTCACCACAACAAGACCTGATATTGCATATTTTGTGAGTGTGTTAAGTCAGTTTATGGTGAAACCTCGAGAAATCCATTGGAATGCAGCAAAGGTGGTACTTAGGTATCTAAAAGAAACACTTGATTATGGTATTAAATATACTGATGCATCTGATGTTGAGTTGATAGGTTACTCAGATTCTGATTGGGCTGGCAATCCGGATGATCGAAGATCAACCACTGGATATGCGTTTAGCATTGGATTCGGGGTTGTTTCATGGAGCAGTAAAAAGCAACCTATTGTTTCTTTGTCTTCTATCGAAATAGAATATAAAGCCTTATGTGCAGCGACTTGTGAAGTTGTTTGGTTGAGAAGACTTCTTCAAGATGTTGGAGAAGAACAAAAGGAACCTACAATGATCAAATGTGATAATCAAAGTTCAATCAAGCTGGCGAATAATCCAATTTATCATGCAAGGACAAAGCATGTTGATGCTCAGTTTCATTTTGTTAGAGAAAAGTTGTAGTCAAATGAAATAGCTCTTATGTATTGTAATACTTGTGAAAATACTGCTGATATTTTCACTAAGCCTCTTGGAAAGATTAAGTTTGAACATTTTAGGGAGATGTTAGGTGTAGAAGTCAATACATTCTCCATTAAGGGGGAGACTTGGAAATAATGGAGCACTAGATAGTTACGTAGATGAACTGTTGTAGTGTTTAATGTAGATCCTACTTTCCTGGTGTCAGTTGCAACCGCCTAAGTAGATTGGTTTTCTATATAATGATGTAATCAGACTTCATTTAACAATATAGATTGTGAGCATAGTCTCACTAGTGTGCTTTCTCCTAGTTTCTCTTATATATATATATATATATATATATATATATATATATATTATTTTATTTTTTTCTTCATCTTATTAATAAAATGGACAGATTTGGATACATTTCCATTTGAATTTGAATAACTGACGTTTAATGGGAGTGGGTAGAAGAGGTAGAAGAGTAAATTTAGGAGGATGAATGGATTAGCATATGGCACTATAGCTATCCAAAATTCAAATTGACATTCGCATCATGAGAATTATCATCAAACTACCAACGGTTTGACATTGCATGCATTCCATACCATCCTAATGTGAAGTCCAATTCTCTCTGGGTAGCTCGTTGATTATTGATCAACAAAAGAATTGTCGGCCTCTCAGTCCACATTTGTACATACTATTTCATTTTAGTTGAGGTAAATTCAAAATTGAGATGTAAAGGACTAGAATAAACAACTATATCAATCATCAATATGAATCTCTTCTTTCCTATCAAGAGGATAAGTTAAGGTCTTGGCCTTGACCCTTCAAAAATCTCATTAAAAATAATTTGAGAGAATATCACACTTGACTCTTCTCAATCTCTTGATATCAATATTACAAAATTGGTAATTTGTAAAAACTCACCTTCCTATGTTCAAGATTGTAATTTTATCCTATTAATCAAGAGAAACTTTCAAAATTTGAAAACCATAATTTCATTTCAGACAAAATTGCCTTAAGCAAACCCACTTATCACTTTCATCCAATGTTAGAAGTATGGGTTTAAATAAATACCTCCAAAACTTGGTTTTAAACAAATACCTCCAAAACTTCTCAAAATATGCTTTATATATCTTTTACATGTTACTTAAAAATAGTGATTTCTTAAACCTTGTACATATATTTGTCTTTACATGCATGGCATGGTTTTATAAATGTATCCACTTCCATAACTAGTTCACCAATTTTCATGTGATACCTGAACAATTAAAATATGTTTCCTTGGAAATAAGGTTAAATAAGCATTCATACCTTTTTAAATCTATGAGAATATAGATATGTGTGGGACGTTCATAAAATCATTTAGAAAATAGTTGAGAAAATGAATGAGGATATCATTTAAAATTCTTTGATCAGAGTATTTGCATCACCAAGATTCAAATTCACTCAATTGAAGGGGCGAATTGCAAGTTGATAGGGCCAATGAGACCTTGTAACTCTTGTCACATATTGAGGAAGTACATGTGTAGTGTTATATTATGGCATTGGCTAAACGTTCTACAAAAAATGTAGGGGTACTTGGATTATATAAATTTATCCACTCAAATCCACATATCCAATCAACAAAATCAAACGAAAAAATTACAAGAAAACATCTAAAAAGTAAAAAGTAGAACATTTAGACTATTGTTTATATTATAGTTAAGGTTGATGTATTGTTTATATTATAGTTAAGGTTGATGTATGAGTCTCACTGTGATACATCGTGGAAAATTAGATAGAGGCAACGACTATCTTGTCACTGGCATCTTTCATCTTGTCTCTATATTCCAATCTTGTTCATCGAGTTGTTTATTGCACGGGATTTTATTATGCTTGAATCTGTTGTTCCTCTTTCATCAACGGTGCTTTTCATCTTTCGTCAACCGTCAGAGGACTTGTTGGCACTCTTGGGTGATCATTCGTAAATTTAGATGAACAGATTAATTTTGAATTGAGATGTAAATGTTTTAGTACATCACTAGTACTTTTCAGTTGAATAGATGAATTTCAAATTGAGATGAGAAGGATTTCATACATTTCAATTAAGATGATTTATACAATAAAAATGTAAATGACATCACCATTTTAATTTCAACACCTATGGAACCTCGTGAAGCTTATAGTTTTTTATATTTTAGGTCTATGGAACCTTGTGAAAAAACTGAACTTATTGCACTGCCGCCCACTGCCAACTAATTGCTAAGCTCCAATAAACCACTTCATATTTTTCCCCATTATGAAAGAAAACCCTTTCTCGGTTCCAAATGCGAGCAACTGAAGGGGCTTCAGAATTAACACCAAATGATCTTTCTATCTATTGAACCCACTAGTTCGACATTGTTTTTCAGATTCGTATAACCTGCATAACAGTGGCAAATTGAAATTAGAGCAATGTCATTAGTTTGTTTAAACAATACATGGTCTTATATCTTAACAAAAATTCTCATTGGGGTTAGTTGAACTACGGATGTATTATGGAATTTAGAAACCACCCTAGGCATAGAAAGTTCAACTCTCAGAAGAGTTCAACCATCGAAGCAAGCAAAGTTACAGTTTTGAGGCATCTTCTGTAAAATATTTGCATAAATTTAGTATTTCTAGTCGTCCTGTCAGGATGTGATCATTTATCCACCCCTATGCAAATGGTAAATCAATGGCTTGACTTTTCAAGACTCGAGAATTAACCACCGATTACAATTTTTTCTTACATAACTTAAATGGTGGCCACCTTAACCTTTCGAGGCAACCAAACACCATCACCGCCTTGATTAAACCTTTTAGAAGATCAAAGGGGCAGTTTGTTAGTGTATATATACCCGAAACAGATTGTAATCACATATGATTCTAAAAACATTTTTGAATTGAAGTTATTATTGTGTATTTCGGAGGTGTTCTCTCCGTTAATACTTTGTTTTTTATTTTCTTTTGTAAACTCATTTGGTTCCTTGATCGCATTCACCATATTCTTTTTAATTTGATTAAACATAGTAATTATTTGATTTTACCGATTACCAACCCGGTCCCATATTTGCGCAGAGTTTACTTACTATGCGGATTTTATTGAGTGCACAGATTTTGTTTATTGTGCGGAGTTTACTTAGTGCGTGAAGTTTATTTGTTTAATTGTGCTGAGTTTATTGGTTGATTGCACAGAGTTTAGTGCGCGAATTTTATTTGTTGACTGTGCGGAGTTTATTTTTTTTGTCTTTTGCATCGGTTTTTTGTAAAAGCTAAAATCTGTACTGTTAGCAACAATTTTTTTCTTGGGCACAAAAGTACCCAAGTCTGCAGCTTGCACGAGAATCACCCAAGCGTAGAACGAAAGAATCTCTTTTTAGGTTACAAGTCAAGTGAGCGGGCGAAGTTTTGTTGTCAAGCGGCCGAGACCCATCTATAAAGCTGATCGATGGTCACCGAGATCTTAGGGCTACCAAGTTACCCGAGATATAGCGTCAGATAAAGAACCTATATTTCAAGACAAAATCTAGATCGTTCGATCCAATGACGCATGACGCAATATCTAGTCACGTTGGCATATCGACATTCAGGAGTTTGAAGGGTAAAGTCTCCTTGTCATCTCACATCTTGAAACCACGAACCCCGAAGTGTTGAAAGAACCCAGAGTCGGGCCCATGGTTTTGGCACCTGGTCACAAAGGAGTAGGCCTGGAGGAGGGGCGCTAACATTTATCATTTAGCAAGATGGGTCCCGAAGAGTCGAGAGCGATCTTAGCCATTCATCCCAGAGGGACACGTGATGCGCGATTAGGCTCTTTTCCTTTTCTCCCATCATGACTTCAAAGCGCAAGGAGTAGCTCTTTCATATCCCCGAGATGTGAAGCGTCGAAAACATAATGGACCCGAGCCCACAGTATTACCAAATTAGTTCAAGACCATCAGATCAGAGAGGGGCGCGTGGCACCCATTAGGCCCTTTCCGCA
Source organism: Picea engelmannii (assembly GCA_009831015.1). Taxonomy (NCBI): domain Eukaryota; kingdom Viridiplantae; phylum Streptophyta; class Pinopsida; order Pinales; family Pinaceae; genus Picea; species Picea engelmannii. Next base: position 221,312 of record ML813240.1, read on the forward strand.
TTTCGCCCATCGAAACTTTGAAGAGAAAGGATCTGCTCCTTCCTATCCAGAAACCCCGAAACACCAAAAGAACCTTTGAAGATAGGCACAAGGTCACAACCCGTAGTTGCTTGGAGGCGATAGAAAGATCTGCGCAAAGGGCCGAAGAGTAGGGTATAGCTGCAGAAGGGATCACCGTGTTCTCCAGGTGCCAGTTCAACTTGATCTCAACCTTGATACCTGCTCAGAGTAAATGAAGAAGAGAGAGGGTGGTTGAAACCTCACCTCACTCGTTAATTGCAAGGTATGGATGTTTCGGTGGGAAGTCTGCCTGAAATGGTCCTCTGTACTGGTTCTTTCCACAGAAGCCATGCCGAGTCCTCGACTCAGTAGGGAAGCCTGCGCACACTAATTCCGCATTTAAGGGCTCAGCTACCCTATGGCGTGATCCATGAAAAAATAAGGTCGTGTATAACAGAGGAGTGTAGACCAGATTTGATTGAAGAGACACATCATCCCGAAAGTCTAGGAGGCCTCCGTTGGGCAAATGTTTAGGAGTATATATATACTTAGTTTTGATATTTTTCGGAGCATCGATGGTAGAGAGAAGATCCCAATTGTGAAGTTTTAACAGACACCCTAGTTCTCTGGTTATGCATCTATATGTAAGATTTATTGTTTAATGACAGACAGTTTTCTTACCCCATCTAGTTTTCATCTCATACCGAAGCAGTTCATGATTGACTGATTCACGTGAATTATTGCAATTATGTTACGATAAAGGATTTATTGTTGCATTGTTGTATTCTCTGGTTTTTTGCGTTTGAATGTAAGAAGATATTGCATTTAGATGTTTTCTCCTACAGTCTGTTAGAAACCTGATGTTTACGACAGAACTTTGCATTTCTCTTATACAAGTCTTCCCCCTATTCACCCTTACTACAATTCACTCTCTGAAGTTTATCTAAGACCTCACTTGCCCATGCATGCCTAGCCTAGTTTCAGAGTTAGAACAATATTGTTTTGAGTTAACTTCCATTCGATCACCCCCTTTTTATAAACAAATCGTGACATAAACTGATGGGCGTCAGGCTTTGCTCCTGCTGCAATCTAGGAGTGACTTCTGACACCAACATTTCTGGCGTTGTTGCCGGGGACAAAGTTGAAAATTTTCCCCAAGGTTGAATGAAATTGAGCCTCTGATTCTGAAGGTGCATCAGGTATCAAAGCCTTTGAAGATTGTTACTATGCACCTGGCGACTCCATTGTGATGACTCCACTGCAGCGAACCTGCCATGTTAATTGTGGCTTTCAGAGGTAGACACACGCGGTCCCATCCACAGCTGCCTCTAGCTACACCTAAAACTAATCCAGAGGTGGTTCTCAGAAAAGGAAAGGCCACTGAAGGAGAATATTTCGCCACCGAACTAGGTAATCCACCATCTCCTTTTGTAGGAAGTCCATTTTCTCCTCCTTATTTTCTTAACAAAAATTTTTCTGAAGTTTGTCGTTTCCTGAATTTCGGGAGTGTTCCTGTTGAGTTTTCCCCCCTTAGTCTGGGATTGGAGGGAGAAATCCTTGTGACTCCCCTCTCCCCTGAAGCTGTACCTTGGCGTAGACCCAGGACCACAGAATATTTCCCCACTCCTCCTCTTATTACTGTTGCCACTTCTGCACAAAGAGAAGTATCTGCTGACTTAAGCCCGTTGGCCTTCTCCCTAAATCCCCTATTGTTTCCCACTCCACTTAGAAGCTCATCCCTAGTATCCTCTTTTTGAGCTCCTTCTCCTCCGAGTTCTCCTCCACATAATATCCCTATGGCAGGAGAAAATCCCCCTATGACCAGAATGGAGGCTATTATAGCTGCTAGGTATGATCCCTTTGTGTTACCCTAGCCTCTCAATGCCCTCCCATTAGATGGTTACCTCAAGAAGCTGCCCAAGTTTACAGGAGAGCGGGACATAACTGCAGAAGAACACCTAGAAGCCTTTTACAGTTTTACAGATGATAATGTTATCATGCATGCAAACGTATGGATGAGGATTTATGTCCATAGTCTTCAAGGTGAGGCTAGAAAATGGTTTAAGGCCCTGCCTCCTGGATCTATTGATGGGATTGAGGCTTTGGATAATGCCTTTTTGAGATAATGGGGAGATAAAAAAGACTTCATGTATTACATGACAGATTTTGGGTCTTTGAAGAGAAAAGAAGGAGAGTTTGTCTCTGACTTCTCCAAGAGATTCAATAAAATGTACAATAAAATCCCTGCTGAGATTAAACCCTTAGAATCCTTTGCAAAGATCACTTACGCTAACGCCTTTGATCCCAATTTTTTCCTCTTGTTGATGGAAAGAAGAGCCACTACTCTGGCCCACATGCAGGATGCAGCTGTGGAGGTAGAATCTAATATATTGGTTGTTGACCAACTCAGGAACACTGCTAATAGGAACATATACAGGCAGAGGCCTGAAGCTTCCCCATCCAGTTCCTCTCCCCTGCCCCTTCAGACGGATGAGACAACTAGAATGCTAAAATCACTTTCTGTCAGGATGGAAAGGTGGGAATTAGAAGGGAATCCCATCTACAGAAATCCACAAAATACAGATAGCAGAGGTTTCAGGAAGCCTAATAACAATGTGCCACAGGCTTTCCCAAGGGAATAAAGGAGTAGAGATAGGGATGATCAGAGGATTCAAACCCCTCTCCAGAACAACCTAGTTTCTCATGAGGAAGGGGAGGAGGTGGATGAACTCGACCCTGAGATCCACTGCATCGAGGACACTTCCCCGTTTCCTCATTTGACTCAATCTGCATATGAAGAATCCCTTATCAACACTCAAATCAATGAGTTGAGTAGAGGGGAAAAAGGCAGCGACACTCCTAACAGATATAATCTCAGGTCAAAAAAGAAAGAAGGGAATTTTGATAGCCAGGATCATCCCCTCACAGAGGAAAGGCCTACTACAGTTGCAGCAACCACTACTAAAGAAAAGAAAACTCATAATTCTTCGCCAACAACCAAGGAACCTGTCTCTGAGGTAAGGGAAGCTCCTAAGCCTCTCTCCTCCTTTAGTTTTGAGCATGAGATTAAGAAGATTAGAATTCCTATACCCCTATCTGAACTAGTTAAAAACGAATATTTCAAAAGGTCCCTCTCCAAGATGCTACAATCTGACCCCCCCCTGCCTTCCACAGAATCAAAAAATCTTTAAGATGAAAAGCCAGAAGTTTTCCTAGGTCCCATGGTAGAGGATAGAGATGATTCATCCCCTCCTTTCTACACATCCTTGAACATGCATGATAAAGTGATGCATAATTGCCTCATGAATTCAGGGGCTTCCCAGAACCTTATGCCCAAAATAGTAATGGAGCAATTGGGATTGGAAGTGACAAAGACTTATCATGATTTGTACTCTTTCAAGTCAAGGAGAGTGTAGTGTTTGGGAGTCATCAAATACCTGGTGGTTTCTTTGTTTTAGCTGCCCATGAAGAGTGTGGTCATGGATATTGTGGTAGTTGATGTCCCCCCCCAAGTTTGGCATGTTTTTGTCAAGATCTTGGAATAAAAAGATTGGAGGAACATTACAGATGGATCTCACGTATGCCACCATTCCAGTCGTCGGAGGGGAACAAAGAAGGTTATATAGGGAATCTCAGTTGGCCTACATTGTTAGTGACGAAGCAAACCCCACCAATCACCCCATCCTTTCACTTGACACCAATTTGGGGTATAGTTTATTGCATCTCACTGATGCTCCTGAAGACCCTTTCCAAGTCAGAAAGAAGCCCAGTCTTAATTATCTGATTCCCCCTCCAACCATCTCTATTTGGAAGATGTTTTTCGATGGAGCTTCTTCTAGCGAAGGTGCTGGTGTCGGAGTGGTTTTCATGTCACCTTCTCAAGAGACCATATCCCTGTCATACAAGATGGAATTTGAAACCACCAACAATGTGGCAGAGTATGAAGCTCTTGTTCTGGGTATGAGGGCTGCAAAAGAAATGGGAATTAAAGAGGTAGCAATATTTGGAGATGCTGAGTTGATTATCCAGCAAGTCAGAAATGCTTATCATGCTAATAATACCCGCCTAAGAAATTACAGAAATGAGCTATGGGACCTGATTGATAATTTCTTCTTGGCTTTTAACATTTCTTTCATTCCGAGGGGGGGAAACACTTCAACCGATTATTTAGTTGTCTCAGCTAGTTTGCTCAAAGTTCCTCTGCCTCCTATGGTCAAATATGATGTTGAAATAAAATATAGGCCCTCTGTACCGGAAAATGTCAAGCATTGGAAGGTATTCAAAGATGATCTAGAAATCAGAAAATTTCTCCAATCTGTTGATGAATTTTCTGCGTTGCACATTGATCAGGATCCTGACATAGAAGGTGACCCTCACCCTGAGGTGTTTTTAAATGAAATTGCTAATCATCAGATTATTCAGCTGCCTAGCAATCACTTTCAGAGGGGGCTAGTCACTTTAGAAAGACAGTTCGACAAGAATGATGTGGCAGTAAAGGGTAGTGTTTCAACTGAAGATGCTGATACAGTTGAATGCAACATTGGCACACATGAGGAGCCCAAGTTTGTCAAATTATCAAGCATCTTGACCAATGAATAGAGGGCGGAATATACTAAGTTATTAAAGGAATTCGTTGATGTGTTTGTGTGGGCCTATGAAGACCTCAAGACTTATGACACATCTATCATTGAGCATAAGATCCCACTGAACGAAGAGGCTAGGCCATTCAGGCAGAGGACGAAACAGATAAATCCCATGTTGTTTCCTGTCATGGAGAGAGAAGTGAAGAAATTGTTAGATGCCCAAATCATTGTCCCCTTGAGATATTCTAAATGGGTGGCCAATTTGGTCCCAGTGAGGAAGAAAAGTGGAGAAATCAGGCTTTGTGTCGATTTCAAGAACCTGAACAGGAGCTCAAAGAAAGACAATTATCCCCTGCCCAACATGGAACACATATTTCAGAGGGTAACCAGTGCATCTAGGATTTCCATGATCGACGATTTTTCTGGTTATAATCAGATATCAGCCATACCTGAGGACAGAGAAAAAACGGCCTTCACCACTCTTTGGGGCACATTCATGTATGCCAAAATTCCTTTTGGGTTGATGAATGCAGGAGCAACATTCCAGCGAGCCATGGACATAGCCTTCATCGGGGACAAAGATCAGTTTGTGGTATTATATCTGGATGAAATCATAGTCTTCTCGAGGTCAGATAAAGAGCATTGTTGTCACCTAAGAAAAGTTTTCTTGAAGTGTCAAAAGTTTGGCCTTTCCCTAAATCCCAAGAAATATTTTTTTTCTATGAAGGAAGGGAATCTATTAGGCCATATAGTATCAGCAGAGGGAGTGAGGATTGATCCTAGTAGGATAGAGGCAATTCAGACCCTGTCACTTCCTAGATCTAAGAAGGAAGTTCAGGCCTTTTTGGGGAAGATTAATTTTCTGAGGAGATTCATCTCAAATTTTGCTGAGCTAGTGAAACACATCACAACCATGCTCAAGAAGGGAAATGAAGTGAAATGGACCGCTGAACCCAGGGAATATTTTGTCCAAATAAAAAAGGCATTGACTGAGGCACCTGTGCTGATCAGTCCTAACTATTCCAAAGATTTCCTAATTTTCTCTTTTGTTTCTTTTGATACAGTAGCAACGGTCTTGTTGCAGGAAAATGAGGAAGGGTGAGAGCAACCCATTGCCTTCTTCATCAAGGCATTAAGAGATGCAGAGATTAGGTATGAAATCATGGAGAAACAGGCCTATGCCTTAGTGAAATCTCTCAAAGATTTCAGAGTCTATGTCCTGCACTCAAAGGTAACCACATACGTTCCTTCAACCTCTGTGAAAGACATCCTTGTACAGCCCGACATAGACGGGAGGAGGAATAAGTGGATAGACAAGATCCTAGAGTTTGACTTGGAAATAAGGCCTACCAAACTGATCAAAGGTCAAGGCTTAGCTAAGTTGTTGGCTGAAGCAAATTGCAAAGCCTTGGGGGTAGATTTCATCAATGCATGTTCAGAAAATCAGCATAATCAATTGTCTTATGTAGACCCTCAAATAGAACCCTTGTTGGCTCGATGTCCCTAGTATAAGGATGTCATATGTTTTCTGCAGGAGTTGCGGCCTCCAGATGGCCTACAAAGAAACAAGGAAAAGATATTGTCTTGTCGATCAAATTTTATACTGGAAAGACCCCCTGGGGGTGCTTTTAAAATGCATGAATCCACAAGAGGCCGACAGGATCATGGTTGAATTTCACAGCGGCCTATGTGGAGGGCACCATTTCTGGAAGACCACAGCTCACAAAATTCTCAGAGCTGGGTACTGCTGGCCCATCTTGTTCACTGATGTCTGTAGAGAAGTTAGAGCCTGCATCCCATGCCAAAGTTTTTCAGGAAAGCAACAGCTCAAATCTCTGCCTTTAAAGCGTGTAGTTGTTTCGGGACCTTTCCAGCAATGGGGCCTAGATTTTATTGGATAAATCCACCCTGCTTCCAGTGGGAAGCACAGATGGATCCTGACTACTATAGATTTCTTTACTAAGTGGATCGAAGCTATCCCCACCAGAAGTGCTTCCCACAAGGTAATTATTGGATTCCTGGAAGACCTCATCAAAAGATTCGGCTACCCATGAAAGATTGTTATTGATAACGTAGCCTCATTCAAGGCTGAGCCGTTAGCCAAGTTCTGTGAGCAATTTGGGATCAAACTGATTCACTCCACCCCATATTATCCTCAGGGAAATGGTTTAGCAGAGTCCTCCAACAAAAGCATGATAAGGATCATCAAAATACTATTGGAGGACAACAAAAGGGCCTGGGATTCAAAGTTGAAATTTTCTCTATGGGCTGATCGAGTGACCACAAAGAGATCTATAGGCATCTCCCCTTTCCAATTAGTTTATGGAGCATAAGTTGTTTTTCCTTCTTAGCTAGCCATTCCTGTAGCAAAGTTCTTCCAGGATCATCAACAAGAGCCTGATGACATGATTAGAAGAGTTCATCAACTGGTGGAAGTCTAGCAGGCTAGAGAGCAGGTAATGGATAGAATTCAGGGCCATCAGCAGAAGGTCAAACTGGCTTTTGACGAGAAAGTCAAGAAGAAAGACTTTGAGATCGGGGATTTGGTGCTTAAGTGGGATGCACCCATGCAAGATAAGGGCAAACACAGCAAGTTTGACGCCCTATGGATCAGGCCTTTCAAAATCTATGAGGTTTTCTCAAACAACACGTACAAGTTGCAGGATTTGGAGGGTGAAGAGGTTTTCAACAGCCCAACAAATGGGCATTTTCTGAGGAAATGTTTTGTTTGAGCCTTAGACGGCTCCTTTGTTTGTAAATATTGTCATTTTGGTTCTTTGTTCATTTTCTTTCTTATTATTTTCGGCTTAGTAAATGAATCTATAGCCCAATAGCAAGGCATTGAAGCTACAATTGAGTTCTTAGAGCATCACAGGGACGACTCTATCCCCCATGGAGCCTAATGTTAGAAACAATTTTTGTCTTGGGCACAAAAGTACCCAGGTCTGCAAGTTGCACTAGAAGCGCCCAAGCGCAGCACAAAAGAATCTCTTTTCAGGTTACAAGTCAAGCGAGCGGGCGAAGTTTTGTTGTCAAGCGGCCGAGACCCATCTATAAATTTGATCGACGGTCACCGGTATCTCGGGGCTACCAAGTTACCCGAGATATAGCGTCAGAGAAAGCACCTATATTTCAAGACAAAATCTGGGTCGTTCGATCTAGTGACGCATGGCGCAAGATCTAGTCACATAGGCATATCGACATTCAAGAGTTCAAAGGGTAAAGGTTCCTCATCATCTCACATCTCGAAACCAAAAACCTCGAAGTGCCGAAAGAACCCAGAGTCGGGCCCATGGTTTTGGCGCGTGGTCATAAAGGAGCAGGCCTGGAGGAGGGGTATTAAGGTTTATCATTTGGCAAGACGGGTCCCCAAGAGCCGAGATAGATCTTAGTTGTTCATCCCAGAGGGACACGTGGTGCACAATTAGGCTCTTTTCCTTTTCTCCCATCACGACTTCGAAGCACAAGGAGAAGCTCTTTCATATCCCCGAGACGTGAAGCATCGAAGACGTCCTGGACCCGGGCCCACAGTATTACCGAATTAGTTCAGGACCATCAGATCAAAGAGGGGCGCGTGGCACCCGTTAGGCCCTCTCGGCATTTCACCCATCGCAACTTTCAGGAGAAAGGATCTACTCATTCCTATCCACGAAACCTGAAACGCCGAAAGCACCTTTGAAGATACGCACAAGGTCATAGCCCGTAGTCGCTTGGAGGCGATAGAAAGAGCTGCGCAAAGGGCCGAAGCACTGGGTATAGCTGTAGAAGGGATCACCATGTTCTCCAGGTGCCAGTTCAACTTGATCTCAACCCTGATACCTGCTCGGAGTAAATGAAGAAGAGATAGGGTGGTTGAAACCTCACCTCACTCGTTAATTGCAAGGTATGGATGTCCCGACGAGAAGTCTGTGCAAAATGGTCCTCTATACTAGTTCTTTCCACAGAAGCCATGCTGAGTCCTCGACTCACTAGGGAAGCCTGCGCATGCTAATTCAACATTTAAGGGCTCAGCTACCCCCTGGCGTGATCCATGCAAAATTAAGGTGGTGTATGACAGAGGAGTGCAGGCCAGATTTGATTAAAGAGATGCCTCATCCCGAAAGTCTATGAGGCCTCCATTGGGAAAATGTTTAGGAGTATATATATACTTAGTTTTGATATTTTTCGGAGCATCTATGGTAGAGCGAAGCTCCCGATTGTAAAGTTTTAACAGACACCCTAGTTCCCTGGTTATGCATCTATATGTAAGATTTCTTGTCTAATGACAGACAGTTTTATTACCCCATCTAGTTTTCATCTCATACCGAGGGAGTTCATGATTGAATGATTCACATGAATTATTGCAATTATGTTATGATAAAGGATTTATTGTTGCATTGTTGTATTCTCCGGTTTTCTGCGTTTGAATGTAAGAAGATCTTGCGTTTAGATGTTTTCTCCTACAGTCTGTTAGAAACCTGATGTTTACGACATACCTTTTCATTTATCTTATACAAGTCTTCCCCCTATTCACCCTTACTACAATTCATTGTCTGAAGTTTATCTAAGACCTCACTTGCCCATGCGTGCCTGGCCTAGTTTCGGAGTTAGAACAATATTCTTTTGAGTTAACTTCCATTCGATCACCCCCTTTTTATAAAAACATTGTGACATAAATTGATGGGCGTTGGGCTCTGCTCCTGCTGCAATCCAGGAGTGACTTCTAATGCCAACACGTACTCCAATCTGTTTCCATTTTTTTTCACATTTGGTATCAGAGCTAGCAGTCTATTCTTCTATTGCTTAATTCATTGCAGATTATTCCTATTTATTTTTCTGCATGAAGGTTTATTTAATTTCCATCAATTTTTATAAATGGTTGCGTCTGGTAGTAGTTCTTCTTAGATTCAGGTTCCTGTTATGAGCGAGAAGACATATGACTCTTGGTATATTCAGATGAGGATGATTTTGCATTCTCAGGATTTGTGGACTTATGTTATTGATGGTTATGCCGAGCCAGCTGATGCTGCAGCAGAATTGGCTCTCTCTAATGCTGATCGTGTTTTGCTAAAGGAAAATAGGAAAAAGGATAACAAAGCTCTTGGATTAATCCAACAAGGATTAAATGAATCCATTTTTATGAAGATTTCTAGTGCTGCATCTTCAAAGATGGCTTGGGACATTCTTGAAACCAATTATCAAGGTGTGTCCAAGGTGAAGACGATCAAGTTGCAGAACTTGAAAAGGGACTTCGAAAATCTGAAGATGAAGGATAATGAAAGTGTTGATACTTTCATGACTAAAGTGATGAGTGTTGTGAACCATCTCAGGCAGTATGGAGATGATGTTGAAAATAAGAGACTTATTGAGAAAGTGCTGAGAAGTTTTCCCAAGAAGTTTGAACCTATAGTTGTACCCATAGAGGAATTTAAGGATTTAAGTCTAATGCAAATCGATGAATTAACTAGTTCTCTTGTTGCTCATGAATCTAGGATATCTAGATATGAAGAAGGATCCATGAAACATGCTTTCAAATTCCAACTGCATGTTACCAGAGGCAGAGGCAGAGGAAGGTTTTATAATCGTGGAAGAGGAGGTCGATTTTCTAGTCGAAGGGACAACAGAACTCAATTAGAGTATGAGGAGAAGTCCCAACAAAATCCTCCTAATTTAAGAGGGAGCAGCAGCAAGAAAATCAGAGGTATGATAAAACTAAAGTACAATGTTATTATTGTAAGAAGTTTGGGCATTTTGCTAACAAATGTTGGAAGAAATAGGTATATTCTAGAAAGAAGTATACACATATCATAAATGAGTATGAGGATGATCAAAATCTGGTGTTCTTGACTTGTAATGTCACTCAGGAAAGTGCTAACGATATTTGGTTTTTGGATAGTGGTTGCAGTAACCACATGACTGACAATAAGGATTTATTTTCATTTATTGACAATAGTATTTAGTCTGAAGTAAAACTGGGAAATGACTGTAAGGTTACAGTTAATGGTAAAGGTGTACTTCCAGTTTACACTAAGAATAATCAGAGAAGAAATATTGATGATGTTTATTTTGTGCCTAGTTTAAAATGCAATCTTATTAGTGTTGGACAACTGTTGGAGAAAAAATACAGAGTGTTCTTCAAGAATAAGGTATGTACAATCTATGATAAATTTCCCAGCAAACAGTTGATTGCAAGAGTAGAGATGACCAAGAATAGAATGTTTCCACTTGTTATGAAAAATTATTTGAGTGGTTCTTTGAATGCTTATAAAGCTGGAAGCTTAGATGAATCTTGGTTATGGCATTTAAGATATGGTCATTTACATTTTGGTGGCTTAGATCTGTTACATAAGAAACAGATGGTAAAGGGGTTACCTTGTATTCAACAACTTGCAAGCTCTTGTGAGAGCTGCATACTTGGGAAGCATCATAGAGAGAAATTTGTGTCAGGTGTTTCCTATAGATCAAAAGATCCATTGAAAATTGTCCACACAGATTTATGTGGACCTATGAAAACACCTTCTTTAACTGGTTGTGTTTATTTTATGACTTTCATTGATGATTTCAATAGGAAGGCTTGGTTGTATTTGTTGAAACAAAAATCTGAAGCCTTTGATGTTTTTAAGAAATTTAAGTCTATGGTTGAGAATGAGAGTGGTCATACCATTAAAATATTAAGGTCTAACAGAGGAGGTGAATACAAACTTAATGAATTCGTTGAATTTTGTGATCTTCATGGAATTAAAAGGCAATTTACTGCTCGATATACTCCACAGCAAAATGGAGTGGCTGAAAGAAAGAATCACACTGTCATGGATATGGCTCAAAGCATGTTGAAAGAGAAGCATCTTTCAAATGAATATTGGGGAGATGCGGTTCTTTGCTCTATTTTTATTTTGAATAGAATTCTGACCAAGACCATGAGGGATCATGTACCTCAGGAAGCCTGGGAATTTAAGTCTTGCAATATTTCTCATTTCAGAATTTTTGGATGTGTTGCATTTGCGCAGGTACCTGTAGAAATGAGGAGGAAGTTGAATGACATAAGCGAGAGATGTATCTTTGTTGGATACAATGAAGAGTCTAGGGCATATAAACTCTACAATCCCATCACCTAGAAATATGTAATCAATAGAGATGTTCAATTTAAAGAAGATGAAACCTGGGATAGAAGTATTGGTAAATCAATTTCAGAGGGAGCTGTGTTACCCCGTGAAGATGATGATGGTGCTGAGCAGGCTGAACGAGATGGACAGATAGTTCCACATGCACATACACCTGCAGCAACAAGTCTAACAAGCCAAGCACTAGATTTCATCCCATATCAATTTAGAATGCCCAAAACTCATGAGCGTGGTGAGCCATATGGACATGGTGGACATCAATCAGATTCACAGGTAAGTAGTGAATCAAATCCCACTTCATCTTCATTAAGAAACAAATTTAAAGGACATAAGACTAGAAGCTTAAGAGAATTGTATGATCAGAATGAAGAAGTAGATCCGATTTCAAATTTTGCATTAATGGCATGTGATCCTATAAGTTTTGATGAAGCTGCTAAAGAGGATGTCTGAATAAAAGAAATGGATGAGGAGATTGATTCCATTGAAAGAAATAACACTTGGGATCTTGTATATTTACCTGAAGGTAAGAACAATATTGGTGTTAAGTGGGTTTATAATACTAAGTTGAATGCAGATGGTGAAGTTGAAAAGTACAAGGCAAGACTTGTAGCTCAGGGGTTTAGTCAGCAACCCGATATTGATTATAATGAAACATTTGCTCCTGTAGCAAGAATTGACACTGTAAGGATGGTTTTAGCTATTACAACTTAGAATAAATGGATCATGCATAAGATGGACTTTAATTCTTCATTCTTGAATGGATATTTGGAAGAAGATGTTTATGTAAGACAACCTATGGGTTATGAGATTAATAAACACAGAGATAAAGTTTGCAAGTTAAGGAAAGCTTTACATGGATTGAAGAAGACATCTAGAGTTTGGTATAGTAGGATTGATGAATACCTGATCAGTGTTGGATTCAGCAGAAGTCCAAGTGAGCCAACTCTGTATACAAAGGTAAACCAGAAAGGTAAAATTTTGATTATCTGTTTGTATGTTGATGACTTGATTTTTACAGGAGATCTATCTGTAGATGATTTTAAAAATGCCATGAAAACAGAGTTTGAGATGACTAATTTAGGATTGATGAAGTAATTTCTTGGAATTGAAGTGGATCAATCTGATGATGGCATTTTCATTTGTCAAACTAACTATGCAAATGAAGTATTGAAAAGGTTTAGAATGTTGAATTGTAAACCAGCTACAACACCTATGGCAACTGGTAGTAAACTTAGCAAGTATGATGAGGGATCATATGTTGATCCAACTCTGTATAAAAGGTTGGTTGGAAGCCTTATGTACTTAACAACAACCAAAACTGATATCATATTTGCTGTAAGTTTGATTTCAAGATTCATGGAGACTCTGAAGAGTACTCATTGGCAAGAAGGAAAGAGGATCTTGAGATATGCTGTTGGAACAACTAACTTTGGTATCCGATACACATCAAGTTTAAACTTTGAGTTGATCGGATATACTGATACCGATTTTGCAGGTTCCATTGATGACAGGAAAAGCACATTTGGGTATGTGTTCAGTCTTGGATCTGGAGCAGTGACATGGGCATCAAAGAAACAACCCATTGTGACTCTATCTTCTACTAAGGAAGAGTATGTTGCAACAACTGCAGCTGCATGTGAAGTTGTGTGGATGAGAAGGGTTTTGAATGAATTTTTGCATGACCAGAATGATGCAACTCAAATTGTCTGTGACAATAAATCTGCAATTGCACTGTCAAAGAATCACGTCTTTTACAAACAGAGTAAACACATTGATACAATGTATCATTTCATTCGAGAGTTGGTAACTGGTAAAGATATTTATGTTCAGTTCTGCAGATCTGAAGAACAATTTGCAGCCATATTTACGAAGCATTTGGGAAATGAATTGTTTAAAACTCATAGAAGAAATATTGGGGTTTGTAAGCTGTAATGCATTGTTTACAAAAAATTTGTTTTACTTGTTTTTTAGTTTGTTTGGCTCTGAAATGATTAAGAGGGAGTAGGAATCAAAATATTACAGATTACAAAATGTACCCAAATAATGAAATTAGCCCAAAACATAGCGTCCCTGCCATAACAAGAGCCACATAGTGGGAAAGGCCTTGCTCCTATCACTAATTTAGACAAAATAGCAAAAGAAATAAAACTCTGTTTTTTCGGAGTTGAAATTTTGAAATAATGTTGGGTGGCATAGAATGAAAATAAGTACAAGTTTTCAATGCTACAAAGAAATGGAAATAAAACCATGTACTTACTTGTAACATTGTACTATTTGAGAACAATGCAATTTAGAATGTGAGCAGGCAATTGCTAAGCATCAAAGAATTAAGAAAGATATTGTGGAACTCATTAGCAATGACATTAACATAACTGAAAGCAAATGTGGACTTTGAATGAAGAAATGACAGAAATAAACACTGAATAATACAAGTAACATAGAAGGAAAATAAATTAGCAACTTCCATATATGAATAAAAAACAACATTCAAGGAAATAAAGTAACAATTTTCATCCATCCTCTAGCTGGAAACATGTTGCCACTAGTGGTTTGAAACCATTGTTACTCATCCCATTATTGAAAACACTTACTATTTGAAATATGTGATAAAAGAAAACGAAGGTTGTGATATAACCTATTGTTTATGTTGCATCTAAGCAAAGCTTAAATCGACATTTTATTTATTTTTTTCCAAAAACCATTATGAAAAAACTGTACTTCATTGAACTAGCAGATGATATTCTTTTTTCCAAAAAAAACATTATGAAAAAACTTTCAGGTACTTCCTTGAACTAGCATATGATACCCGTGCAAACATGTCGACATTGATTACAGTGCTTAACTTAGCAGAATAATCATGTAAAACCCAATGCAGAGAAACAACCCCTAAAACAACTACATAAAACTCACAAAAACTCACAAACTAGCCCACGATTCTATGTTAACCATAGGATCTCATTTGTTTTTTATATCAACCTAACTTAAAGAAAGAACAATGAAGCAAAACATAACTTAGGAATGAACAATGAAGCAAATAGTATGTTTATGGTGCATGTACTCAAAAAAAGAAATATCAAAACAAAATTATATCTATATTATCCATAAGATCCACGTTTTCTTTTTGTTTCGATGTCAACAAAATTTAAGAAACAACACCCATGCAAATAGTGTGTTACATGCAAAAATAGTAGCTAAAAAAAGAGAAGTTTTTAGAGACAAGCTTAATTTGAAACAAATTATGTCATTTGTCACTATAACAAAATAGAATGGTTGTTTCACTGATGATTGTTTCATTAGAACATGAGTAGGACCACGAAGCTATTATATATCTTAACATTGAAACTTGAAACTATATTTGGTGAGATTTGCAATTGTTGGACATGACATGTGAATATGCCTTTCTGCGAGCATGAAAACATCATTTCCATATTGATATTGTAAAACCAAAGCATCTTTCTTCAGGTGGCAACATGGACATACTCTGCTATACAAGAGAACAAACAACGTTACAGAACATGCGAACGAACAATAACGTGTTGTTCATGGTGCATGCAAGGAAAAATGATGGAAGCAAGATTCTATCTATGTTAACCACAACATTTTTTCGGTTTTGTTTTGATATGGACAAAACTTAAGAAAGAACGACAATAAAAAGCACAAAGTTACTTTCAAAAACTGTATCTGAGAACAGATTCCTTTAGAAACCAGTGTTCACTGGAACAGAGTATGTGACACAAAACAAAATTTAACCATTGTTTCGTTTGACACCGGGTTATTCTAGAACCAAGAAGCTATTAAATATGAGCGTTGAAAAATTTTATTTGAAAAAGCCAAAGTTAAATGAATGAATAACAATTTAAACAATATAGATATGCAAATCACAGTGAAAGTCGAGATGTGCAAGCTTTTTTATATAGGTGAGACCGGGAACATTGTAACATGACAACTTTGGAAAGAACAGTTTTATTGAAACGATATGGCTAGGACAATCGTTGAATATAAAAGGATAAGTAATCAATATATGAAATCAGAATTCTCCATAAACCTGCTTTAAAAATAGTAAAAAGTGGCGAAGAAGTATCGACCCTGACATACAAGTGAAACAAACAAAGGTTCAAGTCAATTAGGTGTAGCTTAGATGGTTGTGAGGAATGATTGTTATTCTCTTCACCCGGGTTCAATTCTCATAATGACATGAATAAAGCTCGAGTATGTTGTGTAGATGTTGTTAATTTCTAGAGAATCTGATTGTTCCAAGGTTCGAGGGTGCCCACGCAAAGAATCCCTAACTCCGATTGTTGGGTGAGTTTGAAGGAACCTGAGCCCTAACAATTAGTGTCAAAGCTCTGAATGAGTTATATGTATTTCCTGTTGTTTTCCCCTATTCCCATTTTATTAGTGTGTGGAGATTTGTTGTGAGAATTCTAGTCAAGTAGTGTTGGGTGATTTCATAAGGAGCTCGATTTCACATTTGTTTCCCCTGTAAGGTTCTGAGCTGTGCGAGAATCTGATTGTTCCAAGGTTTGAGGGTGCCCACACAGAGAATGCCTAACTCCGATTGTTGGGTGAGTTTGAAGGAACCTGAGCCCTAACAATTAGTGTCAGAGCTCTAAATGGCCGTGAAGGTGTTGGGCAAGTTTGGAGGAACCTGATCCCTAACAATTAGTGTCAGAGCTCTGCATGGTTGCGAAGGTCACTGGTAATTGTTGGCACACAGGGGTAGACCTGGGGTTCAACGTTTCAACAACACACCAACAAAACCCTAACTACCGACCCTTTCAGCAACATCTGTGAAAGAGATGAAGTCTCACCTGAGGTAGAGGCAGGGGAGGTTGCAGGACTCAGGTGTCTACAACCAAGCTCGGACACAGATCTGTGATTACAACACTTAACAAAGAACTTAGCCAACAATGTTCATTAGGTTATAATTCTCATGTACATCGCAGATTAACCCTAGTTACATATCAGTGTAGTAATAATCCAGATCCAACCCTTAAAACCTCTTAGCACTTAGCATTAACTCAGATCCGGCATTCATCATACATAAAGCACTAAGCATTTATAGATCTATCTATCATACATCAAGATTAGTGCACTAAGCAGATAAATATATA
Organism: Picea engelmannii; assembly: GCA_009831015.1. Taxonomy (NCBI): domain Eukaryota; kingdom Viridiplantae; phylum Streptophyta; class Pinopsida; order Pinales; family Pinaceae; genus Picea; species Picea engelmannii. The sequence continues at coordinate 238,109 of ML813240.1, forward strand.
AACAAAATGAACAACATTGCACAAATCACATCAAGACAGGATATACGTTGTTCACCCTAGTGTGGGGCTATGTCCACCAACTCTTCTTATTCTTCTTTATTAGTCTTCGATCTCCTTACATTCGTCTGCTCCTATGCACAAAGCCACAGAGCTCAACTTCGTACTGAACAACTGATCTGCACACAGTGCACTAGATTCACCTTCCTCAAAATCAGGTCAAGGCACAAAACCAACTCCTCAATAGCACAAAGCCACTTACAATCACTTGCACTTATCTCTGCAAGTCTTAACATACTCTTTGCACGAAGCCACTAGTCATGCACTAAGCCGATTCTAGTAACTGTCGTCGCCCCTCTTACATCGCCTAGATACTTATTTATATATTTACAAACAGGCCTAAACATGAGTAAAACCCATGGGCCGACATCCCATACCCATTACATAAACCCTAATAGCTCAAAAAGCCAGCAAAATAAGTGAGATCTCGCGATCTCTGCTTCGCTTGGGTGCGTCGTCTTCAACCAGCCTGTCGAAGTCCCAAAAATGGTCAAACACAACCAATGTTTCCTCAAAACATGGTCGAGGGCCAGTAGGCCCCCAACACTCACCTGTGACTCGTCTCGAGTCACTCAAATCTAGGCAGCATTGCTTCGAAGGCCTCGAGCTTAGCGAGCTTAGCTCGAGTTGCCTCGACTTGCTGCTTCACTAGAGCTTCCTGCTCGGAGAATTCCTGAATTACTTGCTCGGTGACAGGCCCTTCCAGGCGATGTTCCATTGTTGCGACCACATGTTCCAAATATGATCCTTGTCCTTTGATCTCTTCAAAAAGTGTGCAGGCTTCGTTCTGCACTGGTTGGAGTCTCTGTGTAACCTCCATAACTCTACTCTAGATGGCAGTGACCTACTGATGAACTGGACGTTGCTCCTATGACCTCTTCATCTTCTCAACTGCAGTAAGTAGCTTCATCTGCACTTTCACGGTGGGCGCCTGCTACTTCACCTCCTGGAGTTGTGCTTCCAATCTCCTCAGCTCCAGATCTTTTGCAAGGCACTCGTAGGTCTACGCACTCTAATCACTCAATTTCTTACATTCTGAGGCCAATTCCCTAATTCTTTCTACTACGCTTCTGGTGATTTCTTCCCTCTGATTGTGCACTTCTTGCAGAGTGCTCGACACTGCTTGGATTTCTAGCTCCATTACCCTTGCTTGAAGTTGTTGAATGGCCTCAACGAGCTTCCCCACTTGTGTCTCAGTTGACTCTTATTCCTCCCGTGCCAAGCCTGACACAGAGCAAGGTGCTTTAGTCACTGCCTCCTTGATCGCAATCTTCTCTGCGAGCAGTTGGTCCTTTTCTTCCTGTATCTTTGCATTGTTCTTCTTGAACTTCACCTGAATTTCATTTTTATCCTTCTGCGCAACTCGAAGTTGCTCTAGGACCTCCTCCTTTTCTTTCTTTAAGGCCTCTGTGGCATTCTCCTTTTCTTCTTGGCCTCAATGAAGTTGAGCCTCGGTTGCATCTTCTAGCCTTCGTAATTGGGCGGGATCATCCCCAAATTCTAGAATTTCTGCTGAAGAAGGCGCAGTGGGTATTGCATGGCTTGAATAAATGGCTTGTTTTATGTCTGTGCACTTCTTCTCTATTCTTTCATACAGTGTTTCTTGCTTCACTCCATGCCTCTGCAAAATTGTCTTCTGAAGTGTCCTCTATGGCTGCGATGATGAGATCAATATCATCCACTGTGAGCACATTCTTCGACTGAGGTTTATTGGCATGGGCCTTCTTTCTTGCTGAAGGTTTCTCCAGGGAAACCTTCCTCTTCTTCGATTCTTTAGCTATGGTGAGGGGATCCTTCACCGGTGTAGCTTCACCTTTATTTTTCTTGTCTCCTTCTTCCTCTCCTTCTTCTTGGTTCACTTTGTCTCCTCCTCCTTCTATAGGTGAGTCGGGCCTCGTTCCATCTGATGCGTTGTCCTCCTCATCAGTTTCTATGTCTTGGACTTCTTCTTTTTTCTTATTTTTCTTTACGTTTCTATGTCCATCATACTCAGTCAGGGTGACCAAGGGACTTCCGATGATGTCGGGTTCAGAGAGTTCTGCATCTTCGACCGGTACAAGGAATTTTGTTGGCCATTCCTTAGTGATCTATGCCATGTCTTCATTGGTCAACTTATAATAAGACTGCAGCTCCTGCTTACTTTCATCCCTACGCGCGGTGATGTAGATGAAGTGTCTGTCTGCGTGGAACTTTGCTAGCAGCCTATACTGATGGAGTGTATTTGATGTCATCCGTGGAAATGATTCAATGGCACTCTTCAATTGTAGGTAGTAAGCGTGGAACACCACATTCGATTGCCACTACTTCACCATATCACTCGTGTACAACAGGGTGGATAACCTTGCGGCCAATGACTCCAATGGCTCGACTTCTGGGAAGGTTTCTCCTTCCGGCATTTGCCAAGGGAAAAATGTGATCAATATTAGTAGCCAACTAAAATGAAACTCGTACCCTTGATATTGTGCTTCATGGCAGTCCTTCTCCAACTCGTTGACAAGGTAACTCTCTCTCTTCATCTGCATTCCTTCTACGCACTTCCCCGCAAGGTCTACTACGAACCCTATGACTTGTGTCGGCCGGTTCTTTCCAACGCGATCGATAGCGATCAGTTGGAAAGCAAGGCACACTGCGCCATCTTGAATAGAGGCTACCTTGTAGCCTTGTTTCCCCTTCTCTCATCGCCATAGTCTTCCTTTATATGATGTGCCAAGGAGAAATCTGCAACCTTTCCTGGGTAGAATTGTTAAGGGTCCGGTCCCTGCATGCTCAATCCTATGATCAGGTGGATAAGCGTCTGATCCACAGTGATGCGCATATATAACCAAAGATAACCTCCATGATAGCATGATAGGAGAAGTTTAATGCAAGAGTTAACCTCATGATGTTGGTCAAAGTGAGGAATCTTCATCATGTTCAAGATCGTTGATCGCGCGAGATCCTTAATCCATGCCTGGTGAACTATATTGGGCTTCTTCCCAGCCGTCTTCATCAAATACCTATGTGACACGAGCATTGCATAGTTCTTCCGGTCTTCGAGGTTGAAGTCGTTGATCTTGAGAGCTGGGATTAGTCCCATCTGGGGTCCAACTGCGTGTATCCCCTTCGGGAGGTATGCAGTGATCAACATGTATTCGAAATCACACGGGATACTATCATGGATAACTGCACCAGCCAAAGGTGGTATATAATATGGAAAGATCGATGAGATATGTTTTGCGTTAGCTAGATCATCATGGTGTTTGCTTCGTTTCTCAGCAGCGCGGACAAAACGTCATCCAGTCAATGGGGATGCTTGCAATCCACCAGTTGACGATGCATGTATTCCTACAAAAAAGACTTTCTCAGCCATGAGGTCTATTAAAATCTCCTCCACAGACTTCTCTAGCACGTTATGCTCGCTCGACATTCACACTTGTAATCAAGGAGATCGGGTAGGCGAATAAACAGGCGAGGTAATCAAATGGACGATGAGGCCTTAGAAAGCACAACGCAGTATGCAATCAATTCTTTGTTAGGTCGGATATCTCGGTTTGAAAAAAGTGGTCACGACGCAGCAACCGACGGGTTCAATAAGAAACATCATAATGGATTCCTCCAACGGGCAGGAATGCCTCAATAAATACAAATCAGGTCGTTATGGCACGGTCCCAACTGTCCAACGATAGTCTTTCCGACAATAAGTGTGTTTCTAACCGTTCTAGAGTGTCATTATAACAGTCGGGATGCCTCTAACGGTCATATAGCTTCCTCGTGGTGAAGTCCCATTCTGCACGGCTCTGCTATTCTAGCGTGGTTCAAGTTCTGTAAGTCTGCCTTCTACGAAGTCTTCTCTGGAACTTCCTGTAGTTTTTCTAACTCAGTTTTCTTCTTGCTGTGCTTTCTTGCCTTCTTTCCCGTGATTTGAGTTTCTGGGTTCCTCTTTCCATTCTTATTCTTATCTTCTCTTAGCATAGTAACTGCGCACTACTGAGTGTCTTTCAAAGGGTTCAAAGGTAATACCTCTTCTCTTACTATTTCTGGGGTGGATGCACTTCTTTCCTTCATGGACAAGTTCTTTAAACCTTCTTGTGTCTTTTCAACTTCGTCAGCTAATTCTTTGTCCCTCTGTTTCTTCGACTTATCCTCTTGTTCTTGTATCAGTCACTCTATTTTTCTAGCTATGAGGTCCCTTAATTCTTTCTTCTTTTGTTCTGTAGCTTCCTCCTTTGCTTTCGTTCTGATCTGATCTTTCTCAATCCAAGTCTTTCCTACTAAAAGGGGGAAAGGGGTGTTGTTCTCAACAAACTTAATGACTTCGAATTCTTCTTCGATCGATGTTTCATGAGAAATCATAGGTACATTAGTAACTCTTCCACATAGGGTTATCATCTTTCCTTTAAACAATCCTATCCTTCCCACAGAAGGTATCATAGCAAGCTTTCCCAAAATTTCCCAAGTGCTTTCTGGCATGATATTCACCTATGTTTCCTCATCCAAGACACAGTCTATGTCAAAGTCTCCAATTCTTGTTTCTATGTGCTACTTCACTTTTAAGATCTCTGGTAAATTGACGTCTCTGTGATCATTCAGTGTTTCTTTCGGTTGTAATTACATAGTCTCTGATTCTTTTTGGTTTTCTAACATATCCTTAGTCTTTTAATATTCTTCATAGTTTACTTGTCTCATGTTCATCTTTTCAACTTTGGCAATCATTATAGGGGAATCCTCAACTTTGTGACCAATATCTTTACAACAGAGACAAATAGGACCTATACCAGGGCATTCCTTAGCAGGATGTCTCGATCTTCTGCAATTATAACATAGTGTCAATTCTCTCTTTCTTTTAAACAATCACCATCATTTCCTATACTGCGCACTGAGATCACCATACTGGACCTACAATCTGCAAAAATTCTTTCTAGGTTCCTTCATCCATTTATTAGTCCAAAAATTATTTCTATGCATAGGAATAACATATCTTTCACTATCTCTATCAAATTCATTCAGATCAGATATTTCTTCTCGTTGTACCCCAGTTTTTAGACTGGGACAAAATCTATCAAACATACTTAGATTCATACTTTTGAAGCAAAAATTTCCACTTGTCTTACCTTTATTGGAGCACAAATCTTGAAGATCTTACCTCTTTTCTTCAGATCGGGCTTCTCTCTTAGCACAGAGCTTCACATTTCAAGTAGAATATTGTGCACTACAACAATAGATCTATGCACATAGATTTCTCTTTTTCTTCAGTTCCCAGCAATCACAGTTTCAGTCCCGGAAACAAAACCATTTGTTGACACACAGGGGCAGACCTAGGGTTCAACGCTTCAACAACGCACCAACAAAACCCTAACTACCGTCGCTTTTGGCAACACCTGTGAAGCAAAGGAAGTCTCACCTGAGTTAGAGACAGGGGGGTTGCAGGACTCAGGTGTCTACAACCAAGCTAGGACACATATCTGTGATTACAACACTTAACAAAGAATTTAGCCAACAATGTTCATTAGGTTATGATTCTCATGTACATCGCAAATTAACCCTAATTATGTATCAACGTAGTAATAATCCAGATCCAACCCTTTAAACATCTTATCATTTAGCAATAACTCAAATATGGCATTCATCATACATAAAGAACTAAGAATATATAGATCTATATATCATACATCAAGATTAGTGCACTAAGCAGATAAATATATAAACAACATGAACAACATTGCACAAACCACATCAACATAGGATATACATGGTTCACCCCAGTGTGGGGCTACATCCACCAACTCTTCTTCTTTATTAGTCTTCTATCTCCTTACATTCACCTACTCATGTGCACAAAGCCACAGATCTCAACTTTGTACTGGACAGGTGATCTGCGCACAATGCACTAGATCCACCTTCCTCAAAATCAGGTCAAGGCACAGAGCCAACTCCTCAATAGCACAAAGCCTCTTACAATCACTTTCACTTAGCCCTGTAAGTCTTAACATACTCTTTGCATGAAGCCACTAGTTATGCACTAAGCCGTTTCTAGTAATTGTCATCGCCCCTCTAACATCGCATAGCTACTTATTTATATATTTACAAAGTGGCCTAAACATGGGTAAAACCCATGGGCCGACATCCCATACCCGTTACATAAACCCTAATATCCCAAAAAGCTCGCAAAATAAGTGAGATCCCACGATCTCCGCTTCACCTAGGAGCGTCGTCTTCAACCAGCCTGTCGAAGTCCCAAAAATGGTTAAACAAAACCAATGTTTCCTCAAAGCATGGTCAAGGGCCAACAATAACCCAAGCCCGTGAGAAGAGGTCATTGGTAACTTGAGCCAGGTTGAGGAGATCGGATCCTCCATAAGTGTTAATGAACAATGATTCAGTGGGATGAAAATATTCGATTCTCTGATCAGCACATTTGGTTGCAAGGCGATTTCCTCGTTTAGTCACCTACAAGAAAGACAAAGGCTCGATGAGGAGGGTTCGAAGTCCAACATCTTGTGTTATAGAATAATGGAGAAATATCTTTAGTTATAGATTTTTAGGGATTCAATATACCTTTTGATCCTAAGCGGACTAAGATCCACAGTTTTAGGAGTTAGTTGCATGGTTTCATTTTCTATAAATGTAATGGTCATTTTGATGAATGATATAGTGGAAGTGAGACAATTGGTCTAATGTTTCATGTTTCTGTGTGCAACAATGTCTTTTTAAGTTTGTTAATTTGGTATTAGAGCCGGATCTAATCTATCCAGAGGGAGTGAGTTTCTTGCAAGAAAGTGATACACTCCTTGCTAAGAGTTTTGGAAAATCGATGCTCACACTAACACTCACATTGGTCTTTTATTGCTATTCAAGATATCATTGTCTTAGAGGAGTTGTGGTCCTAGATTCTGTTGTAGCCATGAAATTGTTGGAAATAACACTGAATCGAGCTTCAAGAATTTGTGATATTGCAGAGGTAAAATTGCAGAATGAGGAGTCTTGTTTCTTTTGCCAATCAAATCTCACAGGAGTTACGTTTCTTTGTTTTTTGAGCTCATGCAATTGCGGTGTTTATTTTGTTTCGCTATCATGTTTTGGAACCTTTAAATTGCATTAAAAAAAATCATATATGAGCCATGTGATCATATGTGTGGATTGAAGAAGTGTCATCATTGGAAGGACTCAAGTCTGAGATGTGAGCAAACCAGCTCATAAATTAACTCATTTTGTTTAGCAGATCTCATATGACCAGCTGGAAATCATGTGAAGGAGGACAATGTAAGGATTCGTTGTCATGTAAAAGAGGAGTTGTTTCCATGAAAAATGTTTTGGTAATTGGTGAACCGTGGAGCAATCCCGCATGAATAATTTGAGAGGGTTGCATGACCTGTGTGTTAGTGTGTTTTATGGATTGCTAGTATTTTTATAAGTGTTGATACGTTGCTAAGAAGAATGTTGGCATAGAAGAAAAGGTAAATCAATATTTTTTTGAGAAATATTTGTTGATTTGCAAGTTGTGGGAATTATTTGAGGTGTTATTAAGATGGATAACCCTGTGTTCGAATCATATTTAAAAGACGCAATCAAATTAAATGATGCAAATTATATGAACTAGAAATTTAAGTTGCATGCATTAATGGAAGAATACAATGTTTGGTCCATTGCATTTGGTAAGGAATTAAAGCCCAATGCCACCGTAGGTGCTACAACTACAACAATTCAAGATTGGGAGAAACAAGAGACTAAGGTGGAAGTGTTGCTAAAAATGTTTATAAAAGATAGTCTCATACCACATATCAGAGACTGCACTACGTCCATGGAGACATGGACAACTCTCAAAGATTTGTATGAATCCAAGAACACAAATCTAGTCCTCTCATTGAAAAGTAAGCTTCTTTCTATCAGAATGGAAGAAAATGAGAGCATCAATGATTTCATTTCTAGAATCAAAGATGTTAAAGATAAACTTGGTAATATAGGTGAAACAATATCTAGTATTGACTTAGTCACCATAACTTTAAATGACATGTTAGAAGAATACCATATGTTTATCACAAGTCTTGCAATGAGGTAGAAGGCTCCTACTTTTGAAGATTTAGCAGGTATACTAATGAAGGAGGAAGAACAATGATAGAACCTTAATCAAAAGTCTCAAAGTTCTGATCTAGCATTGATGGTGAAAGGGAAAACGACTTTCAGAGGAAAACCATGGGAAAGAAACACGGGGAGCAAGCCATGTAAGCCACTGCATGAAAATTCACAATATGCAAAGCCAAAACAAGATATGACACCACCAAAGTTTGATGCTAATGTTAAAAGGAAAGATACATGTTCTTATTGTGGAAAATTTGGACACCATGCTAGAGACTGGTATAGAAGGAAATATCATGACTCCAAAGGGAGAAACAATGAATGATGAATTCAAAAATCTCAGATTATTTATTTTATATGTTGCTTTGTCCGTTGAAATAACTGACTCAAATGCATGGTATGTTGATTGTGGTGTCCATACATATGTCTTGTAATAAGGACTGATTTGAAAATTATCATCAAACAAAGAATGATGTTAATATATATCTTGGGGATGATTGCTCACATCAAGTTAAAGGATATGGTGATGTATCTGTCACATTACCAAATAGTTATGTTAAATAGATTCAAAATGTGATGTATGTGCATATCATCAAGAAAAAATTAATCTCAGTCTCCACCATAACAAATCAAGATTTGAAGGTAGAATTTTTAAAGTCACATTGTGTAGTAAAAGACATGCAAGATCATTATAAGATTGTTTCTACATTAATCGAAGTTGGTGGTTTATACAAACTTGATGTGACAAGAAAAAATCATCAGGCGTTGGCATCCACAACCATGACAACAAAACATTTATGGCACCAAAGTTATGACCATCTTAACTATCATGATTTATTACTACTTCAAAAACAAGAAATGGTAGAATGACTTCCAATGCTTAAGAATGAATACTCTACAAGTGAAGGGTGTGCATTAGGGAAGATGCATAACGAAGAATTCCCTACTCATAGAGATAAGAGAAAAATGGATATTTTGAACGTGCGCATACATATGTGTGTGGTCCTATGCAAACAAAATCACTTGTTGGAGCCTACTATTTCTTGATTTTTATTGATGATTGCACAAAATGTACATGGGTTTATTTTCTAAGAAAGAAAAGTGATGTATTTGTATACTTTAAAGAGTTTAAAAATATGGTGGAGAATCAAACAGAGAAATACATCAAGATCCTCCAATGAGATCAAGGGGGAGAGTATACATCTGGTGCATTCATCAAGTATTGCAAAGCTCATGGGATTGTTCAAAGCTCAAGTACTGCAAAGCTCATACTCCACAACAGAATGGAGTAGCTGAGAGAAAGAACATAACCTTAGTGGAATGTTCACGGAGCACGTTACAAGGTAAGAATCTTTCAAATGAATTTTGGGTTGAAGCTATTTGTACTCAATCTTATTTGAAAAATCAATTCCCTACTAAAAGTTTAGACCATAAAAATCCCTTTGAAGCTCTTTATGGTTATAAACCAATAGTAAGTCATTTAAGAATATTTGGAAGAAATTTTTTTTCTCATGCTCCTAAAGATGATAGGAGAAAACTAGATGCAAAAGCAATCAAGTGCATTTTTATTGGTTATTGCTCTGATCACAAAGTATATAAGATGTTTGATCCCTACACACATAAAGTTTTTTCAAGTAGAGATGTGTTATTTCATGAAGATGCAGATGAAGGAAATAAAGTGGACAATCATGATGCATGGCATATTCCTCATGATATTGTTGTCAAAGAAGAAAAAGATAATGAACAAGAACATAAACAGAAGGAAGAACTCACTAATATGGACACTACAAGCAGCCAAAGTACACCAAGAGGAGGAGATTCACCATAGAGAAGAAGAATAGGTGAAAGCAATGAAGCTCCAAGAAGGTCATCAAGCCAAACAAAACTATCTGAAAGGTATAAAGACTATTCTTTGATCACTGAAGTAATGAATGTTATAGAACCTTTGAATTTTAAACAAGCTAATGAAGGAAGAGTGTGAGTCCATAATGAAAAATAATACTTGGGAATTAACATAATTACCCAAAAAATAAAGTTCCTATAGGATCCAAATGGTTGTACAAACCCAAATTTAATGTTGATGGAAGTATAGATCAATTTAAAGCCATATTGATTGCAAACATATATTCACAGAAAGAGGGAATACATTATGAGGATACCTTTGCACCTGTAGCTAAGATAAACACAATTAGATTAATGATTGCATTAGCTACAAAACATAATTGGAAACTTCATCAGCTAGATGTTAAGTATGCTTTTCTAAATGGTTAATCAAAGGAAGAAGTATATATTGTTCAACTGGATGGCTTTGTAAATAAGGATCAAGAACATCTTGTTTGTAAATTAAAGAACGTCTTATATGGACTAAAACGGGAACCAAGATCTTGGTATGTGAAGATTGATTGTTTCTTTGTATGAGTGACTCTAACTTGTATATCAAATCATATTGAGAAGGACATGTTGTTTTGATTTCCTTGTATGTTGATGATCTGATTATAACAAGAAATGCATCTCAGTTGATTGATGAAATTAAAAGACAGTTGTCACAGGTTTTTGAGATGAAATATCTTGGTGAGTTGCATTATTGCTTAGGTATTGAAATATGGAGAGAAGTTGGTCATACATTGGTCACACAGAGAAAATATACAAGGGAGTTGCTTAAAAGATTCAATATGAGTCAGTGTAAATAAATATTGATGCAGACCCCCTACCTCTGCCTCGGTAGGGTCTGCTGACTTCCTAGTCAAGGATCATTCTTCCTCTGATGAGTCGAAGAGGATCCCTTGGTTCCTTGTTGGAACCCTTTGAACAGATCCACAGGTCCCTTTGTCCCTGACGCAGGCTTTGAGAAGCCCTGCGTGCACGCCACCTTTTTGGTGCCTTTCTCCTTTCCCAACCAACAGACACCTATGCATTGACTCATTTTCTCTCTCGTGACCTCAAGATGTGACCCAAGGCTCTAGGCTACGTTCCTTTCAAGTTTCGAGAGTTCAGGACTCCTACATGTGAGCTTTCCCCGGCTCCATGTCTTTCAAAATGTCGAAAACTCGAAAAGGGCCTAATGACATCCTTGGCTCCTCCCTTAAGCCTTCTCCACACAATCCTATCCTGTAGCCTAGGGCTACTCCGCTAAGTGCTTCGTCTTTCGCGATTCAGGGAATCGCGATGCAGTGCTCCTCCTTTCCCTTTCAACTCCCTGAAACTCGGAGACCCGATACCTCTCGGATCTATGGTCCAGATCCATCACTTGATCAACAGGCCAGATCAAATCCCAGTGATCTCCTCTTCAAGATTTTTTTGCGGAGTCCTCACCTCCCAACTCCTAGTGACCACACTCCCGGTGACTTCCCAAGCTCTACCACGCTTCCTCCAAAATGGATGGTTCTAATCCAGTCGTGATTTTGGCCTGGTCTTCTCCTTCGTTTCCCCGGTGTCAAAACGCCAACCAATGGCCCCGTGTCCCTTCTGATGGACGGTTGTGACCCCTAATCACAATCAACGGTCGTGATCTTTTCAGGATGATCAACGATCATGATCAAGCCCAGGAATTCTCTCTTTCGACAATTTGGGAGAGTCTTCACTCTCGATGTCCTCGTAAACAAATCCTCGGTGGCTTCTGGATCTTTTCCACGCGTCGCTCTCGATCCAACGTTCAAAATGATTTCAGGATTTTGACGAGTCCTTTCTCCTATGTTGTTACGAGGGTTAAACCTCGCACACCTTCTCTCGGATCCGATGGCTATCGGTCCTCGGTGCTCGATCTGACAATTCAGATCTAATCCCTTACACACTCTCCTCCTACTATCTGGACGTAGGTTCCAATGGTCCAGATCTCCTCTTCCACAACTGATCTAACGACTGTCAACGCTCCTCCTCCTGCTATCTAGACATGGGCTCCGACGGTCCAAATCTCCTCTTTCGCAACTGATCTAACGGTTGTCGATGCTCCTCCTCCTAAGCTTGCGCATCTTCCTTTCCTTTTGGAAGGTTTCGAAACTTGAAGGTCTCGGCCTTCGATGCTTATCTTGCGAGCTTGGTTCCCTTGGGTCTCGTCTGTGTTTTTGGGAACGCTGCCCCTCCTGAGCTTGTCAACTTAGAAACCTCAAAGGTTTTCTATGTGTGCATTCTTCTCACACTTTCTCTTTTGATTTTATGGACTTGGAACAATTCCACTCTTGCACACTTTGATGCTTGATGAGACCTTAAACGACTGTCTATCAACACTTCACTCAAGTGTTGGCCTAGTGCACTCCTTGCACTGGTCTTTGTCCTCAAAGGCAGAGTGTTCAACAACTTTGTCTCCTACTTCGCTCAAAGGGAAATAAGTTCCCTCTTGGAAACTTCTTCTCAAGCATGCCTTACTGATCCTACAGGTTATTTAATAACCCTGTGACACTTTCCTTATCTTAGAACTCAAAAGAGAGTTCTCTCTTGTGCACTCTATGCACACGCTCGATGCCCTCCTCGCAGAGCTCCACAAAACCTTCAGTGATTTTGTCTTCTCAGCACCCTCCCCTACACAGTCTTACCTCCAAGGTGGTCAAAAACCTTGAGGATTCTCCCTAAGACTAAGACTTCCTCTAGTGCACCCTCCTGGCACGTCTCTATCCGAATTCCACAGAAATCAGAAGTGAACTTTTTCACTGGCTCACAAAACCCTCAGTATTTTGTCATGCAACCTATTGCATGAAGCCTCAAAAAACCAGACTGAAACCAACAACTCACAAATAGATAGGGAAATATATCTATCACTTGTAGACGAACCATAACATACATCTACAACATATATGAACAAAAAAACATAAAAGACATTCATAAACACACACAATACAATATGTAGGAAAAACTGCTATGTTTGTATTAATCTCAGAATGCATGTACAAAGGTTACAAAAGATCGGACTGCAATTGAGTGTTGGCTCTCTTCTATTCCTATCCAAATCTACTCTATCCTTCCCCATCTAGTCTAATGAATTCTATATGCAAAATATCCTTTTACAAAAAGGGGGCCTAGTCGAGCTCTTCCCTCCATCTCACCAACTCTCATAAATTTTACATTAAATTACACTCGATGGTTGTCTAGTCTGAATCGGATCTAGATCTCAGCCTTACAAACATTTAAATCAAAATTCAAATTTTGAAAAGTGAGAGGACTGGCGTCTCTCCTCCTTGAATGCGTGCATTGAATGTGTTGTTGGTTGGCGCATTGCTGGCGTGGAGCGATGCTCTTACATCATACTCCACAGCTGCGAAAAAATCATGAGCTCTTGCTCATGAGCTTCCCAGCTCTGTTGTTGAAATCCACCTGGATCCCAAACTATTCTTTGGAGTTTTCCATCTGCTCCACATCTTTGTCGCTACTGCTGCGTCTTCCCTGCTACTATGGAAGGTTATCTTCTACTCAGCTTCTCCTCACTGGTAGTTTTTTCTACTGACTTCAACATCAACTCCATGATATTCTCAATCGCCTCATCTAGCTTCTCTGTTGGTTGGATCTGGTCTTGCAGTCTTTTCTGTTGCGCTTCCTTCTCATTGGTGGGTAGATCAACTAGATCCCCCACGTTGTTTTCCTCTTCTTTTGTTATCAACTTAAATTTCCCCATGCACCTTAGCGCTTTGTTGCAATCGAAATGCAAGCTTCTCCATCCTCTCTCTTATATCAGTGAGTTCTTTATCCATCTCATATTTTCCCTTCTGTTGGTGGTCTTTTCCTTGACCACATTCACGGCCTTCAATAGACATCTTCTGCCTTCTACCTGCCCTACTAGAAAGTTCACTGTTGTCACTCTGCAATTAAGAGCACTTCTAGAATCTCCTACAGTCCACCTGAATGTACCATTTGTTTTTGCGTCCTACAACAACCTTCTCACAAAAAGCATCAACACTTTGTCTTCCTTCAGCTCCTGATACCACTTGATGGTATTGAATTGTCTCTTATTTACTCTGCCTCCCTCTGCCTGAAATCTACATACAGAAAGTGGCTTTGATACCACTTGATGCAGACCCCCTACCTCTGCCTCGGCAGGGTCCACTGAGCTCCCGATCAAGGATCGTTCTTCCTCTGATGAGCCAAAGTGGCTCCCTTGGTTCCTTGTTGGAACCCTTCTAATAGATCCACAGGTCCCTTTGTCCCTGACGCAGGCTTTGAGAAGCCCTGCGTGCACGCCACCTTTTCGGCTCCCTTCTCCTTTCTGAGCCAACAGGCACCTCTGCGTTGACTCCTTTTCTCTCTCGTGCCCTCATGCTATGACCCAAGGCTCTAGGCTACGCGCCTTTCGCATTTCGGGAGTTCAAGACTCCTACATGCAAGCTCTACCCGGTTCCATGTCTTTCAAAATGTCAAAAACCTGAAAAGGGCCTAACGACATCCTTGGCTCCTCCCTTAAGCCTTCTCCACACGACCATGTCCTGTGGTCTAGGGATACTCCTCCGAGTGCTTCAAATTTCATGATTCAGGGAATTGAGATGCAGTGCTCCTCCTTTCCCTTTCAACTCCCTGAAACCCAAAGACCGGATACCTCTTGGATCTATGGTCCATATCCGTCACTCGATCAACAACCCAGATCAAATCCTAACGATCTCATTTTCGAGATTTTTTTTCGGAGTCTTCACCTCCCAACTCTCGGTGAAAAAACTCCTGGTGACTTCCCGATCTCTGCCACGCATCCTCCAAAATGGGCGGTTCTAATCCTTTCACGAAATCTCCTTTCGCGATTTTGGCCCGGTCTTCTCCTTCATTTTCCCGGTGTCGAAACGCCGACCAACAGCCCTGTGTCCCTTTCGATGGACGGTTGTGACCCCTAATCACAATCAACAGTCATGATCTTTTTGGGATGATCAACGGTCATGATCAAATCTCGACATTCTCTCTTTTGGCAATTTAGGAGAGTCTTCACTCTCAATCTCTCAGTAAACAAATCCCTAGTGGCTTCTGGATCTTCACCACGCGTCGCTCCCGATCCAATGGTCGGAATGATTTCGAGATTTTGACGAGTCCTCTCTCCTCTAATGTTACGAGGGTTAAACCTCGTGCACCTTCTCCCGGATCCGACGACTATCGTTCCTCGGTGGTCGATCTGATGGTTCAGATCTGATCCCTTACGCACTCTCCTCCTGCCATATGGATGTAGGCTCCAACGGTCCAAATCTCCTCTTCCACAATTGATCTAACAGTTGTCGATGCTCCTCCTCCTGCTGTCTGGACGTGGGCTCCAACGGTCTAGATCTCCTCTTCCATAACTGATCTAACGGTTGTCGATACTCCTCCTCCTGAGCTTGTGCTTCTTCCTTTCCTTTTGGAAGGTTTCGATGCTTGAAGGCCTCGGCCTTCGATGCTTCTCTTGTGAGCCCGGTTCCCTTGGGTCTCATCTACGTTTTTGGGAATGTTTCCCCTCCTAAGCTTGTCAACTCAGAAACCTTGAAGGTTTTCTCTGTGTGCGTTCTTCTCACACTTTCTCTTCTAATTTTATGGACTTAGAACAAGTCCAGTCTCGCACACTTTGATGCTTGACGATCCTTTAGATGGTTGTCTATAAACACTTCAATTGAGTGTTGGCCTGGTGCACTCCTTGCATAGGTCTTTGTCCTCGAAGGTAGAGTGTTCATCAACTCGGTCTCCTACTTCCCTCAAAGGGAAAGAGGTGCCCTCCTTGCAATGTTTTCTCAAGCATGCCTTGCTGATCCTACAGGTTATTCAGTAACCCTATGACACTTTCCTTATCTCAAAACTTGAAAGATATTTCTCTCATGTGCACTCTATACATGCGCTCGATGCCCTCCTAGCAGAGCTCTACAAAACCTTCAATGATTTTTCCTTCTCTGCGCCCTCCTCTACATAGTCTTGCCTCCAACGTGTTCAACAACCTTGAGGCTTCTCCCTGAGTCTAAGACTTCCTTTGGTGTGCCCTCTTGGTATGTCTCTGTCTGAATTCCACAGAACTTAGAAGTGCACTTTTGCACTGGCTCATAGAACCCTCAGTATTCTGTCATGCAACCTCTTGCATGAAGCCTCAAAGAACCAGACTGAAACCAACAACTCACAAATAGATAGGGAAATCTATCTATCACCTGCAGATGAACTCTAACATACATCTACAGCATATATGAACACACAAACATAAAATGCATTCATAAAAACACACAATACAATATGCAGGAAAAACTGTTATGTTTGTATTAATCTCAGAATGCCTGTACAAAGGTTACAAAAGCTCGGACTGCAATCGAGTCCCAACTCTCTTCTCTTCCTATCGAAATCTCCTTTATCCTTCCCCATCTAGTCTAATGAATTCTAAATACAAAAGATCTTTTTACAAAAAGGGGGGATCCTCGAGCTTGTCCCTCCATCTCACCAACTCTCATAAATTTTACATTGAATTACACTGAATGGTTGTCTAGTCTGAATCGGATCTAGATCTCAACCTTACAAACATTTAAATCAAAATTCAAATTTTGAAAAGTGAGAGGACTGGAGTCTCTCCTCCTTGAATGCGCGCTTTGAATGTGTTGTTGGCTGGTGCATTGTTGGCATGGACCGATGCTCCTGCATCAAATATCAACTCCTTTGGAACATAATGCTAAACTCCACAATGATTATGGGACAAAAGAGGTAGATAGTACACTATATCGTCAGTTAGTGGGAATTCTAAACTATCTCACTACAACTAAACCTGATATAGCATATTCAGTGAGCATCCTAAGTCAATTCATGTCAAAGCCTCATGAAAGTCACTAGTTAGCAGTAAAAAAAGTATTTAGATATCTAAAAGGGACTGCTAATTTTGGTATTAAATATACTAATGAGTTTGATGTTAAGTTGAGAGGTTATTTTGATTCAGATTCGGCCAAAAATATTGACGATAGAAAATCAACCATAGAAAATACATTCAACATTTGATCGAGGATCGTGTCTTGGAGCATTAAAAAACAACCAATTATTTATTTGTCATCAACTGAAGTTGAATACAAAGCTTTGTGTAGTTCTACTTGTGACGCAGTTTGGTTTAGGTGAATTCTTGAGTATGTAGGAGAAGAAAAAAAAAACCGACAATTATAAAATGTGATAACCAAAGTTCCATCAAACTAGCCAACAACCATGTGTATCATTCTAGATCAAAGCATATTGAAGAATATTATCATTTTGTAAGAGAGAAGATACAACTTGTTATCGCGCAAACTGTAGTTTGGGAAAAGACCGAACCAATACACAAGATGGAGATAACGGTGGGATTCCCCCCTTGCGTTAGTGAAGGAAAAATCCAACACAAGGGGGGAATCCCAAGTGACCCTAGGGGGAAATGAGATGGAAAGTGAGACTATGGAATTTATTCCCCTATAGGTCAAGTTACTAAGTGGAATATGGCTTGGAAAGGATTCTTATAAGTGACTAATTGTTTCCAAGGGCTCAAGTACCTACAGAAGAGGATTATACCTTCTCGAGACACAAGAAAAGATGAGATACAAGCCCAAAAATCCAATGGAAAATCAAATGAATATTGTTGTCTCAATTAGCATCAGTATATACTGATATAAATCAGAAATGAAATAAATGGAACAACTGCTAAACAAGTCACTAAAATTCCAAGTAAATATGCAAGAGACTAACTAGCAATTACTAGTGAAACTCAAGTATGATAGCACAAGACTTAAGCAATATTTAAAGGTTGTTTTATGTAAGTATTGGAGAGATATTTCTTTAGCCTTATGGTTGTAGAAAAAAAGCGCTACTACAGAAAATTCCAACCACTAAAACTTGCAAGTAAACCACCCAAAAGAAGCACAATAACTAGTAGATTAACTTGGCAATTTTCTAGCAAACTTTGACAGTTAGAACATGAGCAAATTAGAAAGTATGAAGTGATTTGTTGTATCCCTCATGGATGTATCTTAAATTTATTATAGCAGCAAAAAATCCTTGGAGAAACAGGGTGCCCTGGTGTCCTTGACAAGATTTTAGCAAGTAGAAAAGATTCAACTTAAACAATTTCAATATCTCGTAATTTTATGTATCTCAATGCAATGATTTTATTTCTCCAATGCAAGAGATTAGTGTCTTTAAATATTTGTTTATGGAGTATTTAAAAATGAAAGATATAGTTGTGCTACTTCCTTGGGGGTGTAATCCCTTTTATCCCCCAAGGCAAGCAAAACTAGCTAAGGAAAACCCTAGGAGGGTGTAAACCCTTTTACTCCTCCTAGTATTCCTTTGTGCAAAAAAACATTCCAAGACAATTATGATGGGATTAGTGGGGTTGTATGCCCTTATACTCCCCAAAATATTAGCAAATTTACCTTGTAACCAATAAAATAAGAAATAACAAGATAGATTCCTTACCTAGTCCAACCATTAACAAGATAAACTCCTTTAAACCAAGAAAATCCACCACAAAAGAAAGAAATAGCCTCCAATAAAGATAAAGCCTTACTTCTTCATCCAATAGCCAAGACCAATCATCACAAGATATAGTAGTAAAGGAGATATGTAAAATTTCCCAAGTAGGGTGCAAATTTCAGCCAAGTATCCTCTCCAAGATGATAGAGTTACAATGAAATGACAAGATTTTGATCTCTATTTATACAAATACTACTAAAAGTGTTTGTCCACTTAATTTTAGGGCAACCCACAAAGTAATGGGTCAAAAACCCTTACTTTTCCTCTTTACATTATAAAATTGAAATTTTATTTTAAAATGCACATAAGAAAACCCTAATGTGATGTCATCTCTCTTCTAGGGTGACATTTTGGCACCTTTTGCAAGTCGGAGGTGAGGATGGAAGTCGTTGGGCCTTCTAGGCCTCCCTCTTATGTGCTAGGGTTTCTTCCTTCAATCCATGTCTCCTTCCATCAAAATGTGCCAAGTGTCAAGTCAATCAACACCACCACCCCAAACCCTAGCCCCACAAGATGTCAAGCCCTCCAAAAGTGACGTTTTGGCCTCTAAAGGAAAATAGTTAGGCTAGTAGGGGCATAGGTGAGGTTCTCCAAGGTGTCCCTATGGCCTCCAAAGGTTGTCATCATCATTCGGTGTGTGGGCCATGGTATCTAACATGTGATATTCAAGCCCCAAGGAAGCCCAAGCTAGGCTTGTTCTTCCAAATCTATCCACCAACTAGGTCCTACAAAGACAATGAATACACCCTCCAAGGATATCAAGTCAAATGAATCATGATAAGTAAATCAAGTCAATAAAAGAGCCATCTAATCATGTACATAAAAAACTACCTCATCAAAATAAACAAGTGTTCAGAGTCCCTATGCAATTTTATAAGTTTAGGTATAGGAAGGTTGACAAAGAGACCTATTGGGTGAATTGTACCTCAAGTTTAATTGTGTTTACCAAGTGGGCACCTCTTTAAGACATGTGGACAAAGTGACATGGATGGGGGAAAGAATCTTGGGTATGGGGTTCATGACATACAAGAAATCGTAGTATATCATTTATGGGTTCCTTTGTAGAGGGTTTGTTACACCTTCATTTCCAATACATCATTTTTCCAAACCCATTTATTGCCTTTTGTTTCTTTTAAGATGTTCCCAAATTGAAGCCAAGGTGGGGCTTCTACCTAAGCATGAAAAAAAATTCCCATCTTGACTCTACCTTGGTCACATCATGCTTCCCCAAGTTAAAGCCATGTGTGGGGCTTCTATCTAAGCATGAAAAACTTTTCCCACACATGCTCCACTTTGGTTGGAATTTTGCATTAATTATTTTTCACAAGTCCCATCAAATTATTATGAGATACATTTCATTGTCCTCAGGATCCCTAGGAAACGATCTAGAAGGTTCATGATTCTATTTTATCTTTTGTCAACTACAATCCTCTGGGCCTTCATCCCTTTCTTCCCATGAAATGAAAGACAATCCCTTCTTCGGTCAGTACACCTGAAAATCGAAAAAGGTAAGGAGATGAGGGGATGAAGTGTGGAAAGTGACATGTATGGTTGGGAATGGCACGATGACTCGTGAAGAGGACCTCTTGTTAGAAAACCTATCCCTAAGGGTGACCCACTTACTAGGGTGCAATGTCAACCACCAAGGTGAAACAAGGCAAAGAGCATAATTTCCAAGCATGCATTACATCATTAAAAAACCATTTAAATGCAACAAACTCAAATGCCTCAAATATTGAAATGACACTCACCATAATACATGGCTTGTACGTCATGGAGAAAGACCCAATGTCTTCCAGAAAAAACTTGATTTGGTGGATACTCTCATGATGAACATGGAACTATGGTGGCGAGGTGGGTCTTTGTCTATGCAAGTGGGTTGTAACACCCTATTTCCCCCAGTTTGTAAAAATAACTATACTGGCCAAGAACTGTGGAAAACTCAAAAATGTGAATGTGTGATGTAAATGGACCTTGTGAAAAAGGTCGATGAATGTGAATAATATTATATATATATATATATATATATATATATATATATTGCAGGACTGCTGAGAGGGGATATGATGAAAAAGAGACCACGATGGTTGAAGAAAGGTGATGGAAGGCACCTAGAAAGGTGGCATTAACTTTGACCGAAACCAATACCATCTTTGGACTTCACTGGCCCAGAGAACCAAGAGTGGCTTGATGGCCCCGAATTAAATGACTCACCAGGATTGGCAAGTAAATGTCTCCTCATGAGTAATGAGGGATGGGGGGGGGATGAACCACCCATCCGTAGATTCATCAGGCCTAACCAGTGCAAAGGAAATCACGCCATACGCAACCTCACAAGAGGAAAAAGGCATGACGGAGAAGCGAGAAGAGGGCAGACGTGAGGGAAAGAGAAAGAGGAACTCTGGAAAAAGACAGAGTGAGTGATAGCAGAGAAGGGGGAGAGTAACCCTTGTTCTCGATCACTGGAAAATAGAGACACAGTCTTGCAGCATCGTGGTCTCATCTTGGGGGTGGCTAGTGGTAAAACCTATCGGAATCGTTGAGCCTACAGTTGGGTGGAAACAAGCACCCGTCTCAACAGTTGCAATCACATATGGTGATATTTCTGATAAGTGTTTTACATCTTGCATCTTGAAATTCATATGCTGACATGTATGCCCATAGTCTGTGCAGTTTTATTAATGGTTTGAGTATAAGACTGCATGTGTAGTGTTTTGATTCAGAAATGGTGGTTGCATGCTTATAATAGAAAGACTACATATGGCTTATGTATTATAATTTTCTATGCATACCGATCTAATTCAGACTTCAAGTCTTCATTTGGGAAATTTATGTCCTTATTCATTCTCAAGTAATACCCTGGATAGATCTCCCTATAGAGACACCCTTCCTAGAAATCTCACCAAGAACCTGGAAAAGGATTTGAAAGCGCAAGCCTTAGTAACTTGGTCTGAGGAAGAATGATCCTCTTGAAGTCCCGAAATGGCAGCATAGGGATAAGTATCGATCAACGGATGAGATTCTATAGGAATATCTATGGTCATTCACGACCGTTAGATTGGAGGAATACACAAGGGCATTAAGTGCCTTAACCCATTTTTCCTTCATCTTCCCAAGTAGCAAAGAAATCGGGACCGTAGATCCCCAAGATCCATGGGATTATCTCGACCATTGGTTTTTCCACGTCCAGGGAGCAGCGGGAGAGTGTGTAGCGTGGGACAACTCTGAGTCGTCAGATCTTTGTTTAAATAGCCGACAACCGTTGGATCTGTTGAGAGTTGCACGAGGTTTAAAACCGCACGCGAAGAGTAGTGAAGTCCCGAGGAAATCTGAGCCATTCATCTGAGAGTGGACATGTGTCGCGGGATCCTCTCTATCGGGGATTCGGACACCAGAATCCAGAGAAGGAAGTCTTTCGACTTCAAGAGTAGCGAAGTCGCGAGAGGATCAGGACCATCCATCTGAGGAGGACAGGTGGCAGAGATCTAGGGATCTCATGAACTCGAAGGTTCGCAAGGTGAGAGTCGAAGAGTTGGGTACTCCAAGTCGTGAAGTCACGAAATCGCGAGGAGCGACGACAACCATAGGATCCAGGATGTGGAGGATCGTTTGATTAGAGCCTCATAGCACGTATCGTGCATTTGAAGGATCGAAGGTTGAGTGGACCTCATCTCGACTGCAAAATTTGCGAAGCATCGAGAGCCGAGGCACGGGTGTGGACACGTGGCAGAACCCCAAGGTGGGTCCTACGTGGTTGACAGGTGAATATTCCTAGAGAAGGGAGTCAACGCTTGGTTTATTTCTCACATCTCGGGGATTCATGGGATAAGAACGTGAAGGCTCGATGCTTCAACCTGCGAGGTTGTGAATAGAAAAAAAAAAAAAAACGTCAAGGAAGGAGTCAACCCGACGTTAACTTGTCACATCTCAGTAGATCACAACAAGAGGGCATGAGAGTTCAACCCATGAACTCAAGAAGGTGCGAGTTGCGAGAGGCACCGGTATTTATCCCTAGCCTATGGTTACGTGTGGAGGACACTGACAAAGAAAGGAGTCAACACTCCATTGACTTCTCGCGTCTTGGAGATTCGCGAGATGAGAGCATGGGAGCTCGACATTGAAACTCGTGAAGTGGCAAGTAGCGAGAGGTGCTGACGCATATCCTAGCTGGTGGTCACGCTCAGAAGGTTCTGACAGAAGGAAGCTATACCCATTTCATGATCTCAGGTATCGTGAGATTGGGAAGGAAGAGTCAGGATTTGCAACTCACGAACTCGCAAGATTGTGAATTGTGACAAGTACCTTTTGGGGTTAAGCCTTGGTCATAGCGTTGTGGTCACCCGGAGAGGGTGGAGCTCACGCCTAGTGTTTCTCGCATAGGGGAGCTTCCGAAAGGACCTGTGGATTGACTGGAAGGATATTCCAACTGGGAATCAAAAGAAGTCGTTTCAGCTCATAAAAGAAATTGAACGATCCTTAAGACCACGAGGTTATGCAGAGACTCTATCGAGGTAGAGGTGGCATCTACATCCTGTGTTAATCCCCGTAGGGTTTCGAGGATTTTGTCCCTCAAGAAAAGGCGAAAAATCTATTACGTCGTAGGGGTGTGTGACAAATTGGTATCAGATCATGGTTACAACACTTGTCCTTCTTGGGCTCATGAACGAGTTGCGCAGAAGCTCTATTCGAAACACTCTTAAAAAAAGAGTAACCCCCCTGTCTTAACCTTCCTAATCAAAATATGAAGTTAAGAATGAAAAACCCCTATTGTGTGTGTGTGTACATGTGAAAATATGAATTATGTACTGGTTATAAATAAATATAAATATTGACTAACAACCAACGTTTTTTCTTTTGCACACAAGTGGAAGATCAACCGCGGGGAAATTATCAATGCATAGTATGGTGACTCACCAAGAAGTGGGAGAAGTCTCCCACAATAGAGACAAAGAGTCTGACGAAAGGAGGGCAGAAGGGACCCCTCCAGGACTAGCCGAGAGTGTGAGGAGCCTCATGGTCGAATTACAAAGTTGTAAGGCTGAAAATGAAAGGATGATGAAAGAACAAGAAAAGCAAATAGAAATTAATGCAGTTTTACTGCAGAGTTTATCCAATCTACAAAGACAAATGCAGCATGAACCTGAAACTCAGAAATATGGTCATATTAGTGGCCACACTGAAAGGAGCACCTCGAAAAAGGTCCACCCCGGAGGTAAAGGACAAGCGTCAGATGATTCCTCTGAGAAGGAACTTGGTGATTTAGAAGGCTCTTCTAGCAACAAAACCAGTTCCTATTCCCGAAATAAACAGAAGAACCAAAAGCCTTCCAAAGGCCGAAAATTCAAAGAATTCAGAAAAGACAAACCACCATCCTTCGATGGTGAAATAAAGAAGGGAGAGGAAGAAGAGGCCTGGTTGCTTGGACTAAAGAAGTATTTCATAGTCCATGACTTTTCAGAAAATATGAAGGCCCGAGTGGCCACCTTCAACTTGAACAGAAAGGCTTCCATTTAGTGGGAAGACCTTAAGAGTGTGAAAGGGGTTCGCAAAGAGGACCTGTCTTGGGAATGATTTGAGAATTACTTCCAGAAGAAGTATTTGTTGGAAAAATATTTTGACGTAAAGACTAAAGAGTTTTATGAACTCAAACTGGGACAACTCACTATAGAAGAATATGTCAACAAATTCCTCAATTTGTTGAGGTATGTACCCTATATCAAGGCGAAAAAGGAAAAGGTGCAACGCTTCATCAATGGACTACCTAAGGACTATCGGAATAGAATTGAATTTGATGAGACAAAGACTTTAGAAGGCACTATTCGAAAGGCGACCTATTATCATGAACAATTTGGATAGCGAGCAGAACCTCGCAAAGGATGGAAACAAAGGAATAGTTCCAGATTTTAGAAAAGGGGAATTAAATCCCTAGGATTTAAGAACTATAAGAAGAACCCAAGAATGAGCTTCCCAGCACGGAGTATGCACCAGCAGAATTTTCCCTCCTTGAGCGAAAATAAGACTTCTGGACCCATATCAGTGAAGACTGATAACCCAAAGAGAGAACCTCTGAAATGTTCGGGTTGCAGAGAAGAACATCTCCTGAGAGACTATCCACACCGACAATAGAATAGTCAGAGGATTTATAACATCCAAGAAGCTACTATCGTCAATGATGTGGCCAGGAGTGTGCCACAAATTTATGCAACCTTGGATAATAACAAATCCAACCACCAAGCTTCAGTAGTGGAAATAGAAGGTGTGATTTCCAACCATCTAGTGTCTGTTTTAATTGACCTTGGTTCAAATTTGATTTATATAACCCATAAAGTTGTTGACAAGTGTAATCTACAGCCACAAAAACATACAAAGCCATGGTTGGTACAGTTAGTCACTGGCACCAAAAGGAGGATAGCAGAGGTCATACTAGCCTGCCAATTAATGTTGGGTGAATTCCCCACCCAAGAAACCCTTAACATATTACCCCTGGGATCATATGATATGTTGATTGGTATGGATTGGCTAGCTGCCCATAAAGCTAGATTGGGTTGTTACCATAAGACCTTAGAATGTGTAAGTAAGGAAGGAAAGAGGATAACCCTTCAAGGGATCTGAATACCTGTCTCGGTGAGACAAATATCAGCTCTGCAAATGAGAAAGTATTGCCAGAAGGGATGTACCCTATATGGGATACAGGTGTTGAAAACAATCGAAGATGACAAACCAAGCCCTGACGATCACCCTATCCTGAGAGAATATAGAGATGTGTTTCCGGAAGAGGTATCGGGTCTACCTCCAAGAAGGGACATAGACTTCTCGATAGAACTTGCACCAGGAGTGGTGTCGGTGTGTAGGACACCCTACCAGATGAGCACACCCAAGTTAGTTGAACTCAAGTTGCAATTAAAAGAAATGATGGATAAGGGATATATTCGGCCCAACGTGTCTCCATGGGGAGCACCAGTCCTGTTTGTGAAAAAGAAGGACGGTACCCTTAGACTATGTATAGATTATAGGCAACTCAATAAGGTAACCATAAAGAACAAGTACCCCTTGCCCAGGATTGATGACTTGTTCGATCAATTAGGGGGTGCGTCCATTTTCTCAAAGATTGATTTGAGGTTGGGATACCATCAAGTTCGAATCACGGGTGAAGACATCCATAAAACTACTTTTCAAACGAGGTATGGTCACTATGAGTTTGTGGTGGTGCCATTTGGGTTGACCAATGCCCCTGCCACTTTTATGTGCTTGACGAACAATGTACTAAGCAAATTCTTAAACAAATTTGTGCTTGTCTTTATTGACGATATATTGATTTACTCCAAGAACAGAAAAGAGCATGAAGAGAATCTTAGAATTGTGTTGCAAGTGCTAAGAGAACATCATCTCTATGCCAAATTCAGCAAATGTGAATTCTTCCAGAAAGAAATACATTACTTAGGCCATGTTCTCTCCGAGGAAGGAATAGTGGTAGACCCTGACAAAATTAGGTCTATCATGGAATGGCCTACCCCAAAGGATGTTTTGGATATCAGATCCTTTATGGGATTAGTAGGATACTATAGGAGATTTAAGAAAGGATTCTCCGAGATTGGTTTTCCAATCACTTCTCTCCAGAAGGAGGGGACAAAATTCTTGTGGAAACAGAAATGTGAAGAAAGATTTCAAACCCTGAAACGTCTACTGACCCATGCACCCGTGCTGAAAATCGCCAACCTAGAAGTTGACTTCCTCATGTGCTGTAATGTCCCCCACCTCTTAGAGAGGTGATGAGGAGACTCAGTGGCCTGGGAACCCCCACTAGGTCATAGTCTCACACTGAAGGGGGGAAAGTCAAGAAGTTAAAAGTTATATTTTTAAGTTGACTTAAGAAAGGGAAAGGTTAAAGGAGTAATGGATAACTCAACAGAAGAATAGAAGATTAACCCTGGGAGTTAACCTAACTCAATAGAGAATTAGAAGGAAAAGTATAAGTAAGAGGCTGGGGTGCACCTATTACTCATTCTGGTTTGGGCTTAGCATTTGATATTGCTCTTGAGCATTCAGTTTGGGGATTTTGCTGTACAAACCCTTAGGAGCAACTCAGTGGTGAAATATCCACTCACCTTGTTCCACAACTTGGTCTCGGGGATGAAAGACTCCTCCACACCATTCTAGTCTCAGGGCTAGTTTATCGAGGGAGGTTCGATCCAGCTTATCCTGAGGGCCTAGGGCCAT
>ML813241.1:24289-72147 GCA_009831015.1 Picea engelmannii
CCCGTGACCCATTTCTGAGGCTGAAAATCGAAACGTTGCACTTTGACCGAGGTACCTAGTGACCAAAATTTAGGACATCTACAATTATGGGCTTCAATTGCACCTTGATCAAATTTTGTGTGGCTATTGGGAAATATTGCCAGCTCTTTCAAGATATGACCCCTCTACCCCTCATTATAATTGATTACTTCATCCTTCACTAATTTCTCTTTTGGTGGCTTCAGACCCCACTGTCGAGTGCTACTGGAAGGTCCAATTCTATTTGAGAGGAAGGACGTTACATATTTTAGGACACGAGAATTTGTTATCTTTGTTCTCCCATGTGGACAAAATCCACCTATCCACATATATGATTCTTTATCAAATTGCTTTATGTATGATGCCCTTATGATTACATCCGATTGGGAAATATATTGTGAAGGTTCAAAAATTGTAGCAAAGGCTCGTGTTTATTTATTTCTCTCACCACCATTTGCACACATCCACTCATCTAGTCAGACATCATAGGGGACCCATATAACCCCCGTCATTCCAAACACTTACTAAATCTCCCTCCTATTCTAGGGGGGGTTCCTAGTCTTGCCAACTCATCGGTTCCACCTTCTCACACCCCTGTGAGTGCCACTATCTTGGGATCAACTTTTATTGGTTCCACCTTACTTGGGTCCACTTCCCAAGGTCAACCATCCACTCACTCTCCTTTACATGGAAGTGGGGGGCCAACTTCTTCTCAAGGGGGAAGTACAAACGCACCTAGTCCCCTGCAAGGGACAGGTACCCATAACCCTCACATTATGACCAGAATTAATCCTCTGCCACCACCTCATATGCCATATTTGGCTTCCCTCAACATACCAGATCTGACTAAACTCACCAATGATCCTATATTGCACAACCCCACATGGCCCACAATGCCTACCAAACTCCCTTCAGACATCCCCAAGTTTGAAGGAAAAGAAGCAGACGATCCTGCCAACCATATCATGACCTTTCACCTATGGTGTTATTCAAATAACATCATGGATGATTCTATCCGATTGAGGTTATTTTAACGCACGCTCACTGGCCCATCAACCAAGTGGTATGTAGAAGAAAAATTGGGGTCCCACGCGACCTTTGAATCCTTGGCGAAAACATTTTTGACCTTCTTTCAGCTACCCATTCGTCAAGACAATGGCCTTGAACTACTCTCAGACTTCAAACAAACCTCCTCCACACACATTTTTGACCACATTCATGAATGGTGTTGGCGATGTAGTCTCTGCAAAGCTAACGCTACCCCCCAACAATGTCGCAATTGGTTCCTCTAATCACTTGTTTCCCTCCTTGACAAATATGTGGCTACCACCTTCCCCCAGTCTGAAGAATAATCCATTAGAAAGACCCAAAAGTTTGAACTCATTTATGCCCCATCCGGATACCTATACATGGTACTCCCGGATGCCCCAAGACCGTGCCATTCGGTGAAGACAAACTTGGGATGTCTCACTCAGCAGACAGATTGATTGGTAACACGACACACCACAACCCACCGTCTCAACAACCACCCATGTATGGCATACCCCAATATCTGTCAGCATATGGAGGAATCCCTTATTATCCTCCTCCCCCTTATCAACAACCATACCCTGTTACCCTGCCTCCACCCATAAGTGGACCCCCGCCGACACCCATAATATGCCCACCTATCCAACCAAGTTCTGGTACTCCCTCTACCTCAGCCTATACCCTAAGAATTAGTGAAAGTGCCACACCTTCCTATGTACCTTATGGATCATTACCAAAACATAATCCTTACTTTCCATTTCCTAGCCCTCCACAGCCTATGGCTCCACCACAAGAACACCCACATGCTGGGGTTAATTTTGTTCAACCCTCTCCCATTCAACAATATCAAAATTTTGAACAACCAAATATGGCCAACCCGACCCATCAACCAAATAATGCCAAAAAGAAAGGAAAAAACTAGAACAATAATAATCCAGGGCAAGGGGGAAACCATCCCCAACAAAACCAACTGGATGGGGGCAACCAGAATCCACGGAACCAGAACCCTCAAGGGGGAAATAATAAAAAATGCCAAGGGAAAAATAACAACAAACTTCAAACCAAATTCCCTTGTGCCCTTTGCGGTGAGTTTGGTCACTATACTCACTATTTCCCCCAAATCGCTGACTTTAAATGGATGAAAGACTCTGTGAATGGACCACTCCCCTCAGCACTGCCTACCCCTCCATAGGACCCACAACAATATGTGCATCAACCACCCCCAATCGTGCTACAAAACCCCATTCAACACCAAGGGGTGATAAATAACCAACAAGACATGTAGCCTACCTCACCACAGTTGGGACCATATCCCAATACAGGTAATCCTATTGATCGCACTATCATCCTCACCAGTGAGGATGAAGACCTTCTGCAAATGCACAATCGTCAATATAACACACCCCCTGAGTTTTCTCCCACCACCTCGGAAGAAACCCCAGTCACAACTAGACCCCCTTTAATGATTCCTCGCCCTAATATTGAAATACCCCGTCGTATTCCTCACATCCCAATGTGTAGGAATGCCCACAACCCTCAGGCTAGGGCTGCTCATAATTACAATTTGGTCGATGACTTGGCACAATCTCCAGCTGCCATGTTAGCCTTAGAAGTCCTTCAAACTTGTCCCACTTAGCGAAAGTCCTTACTTTCTGCCCTGGGGGAAGTCAACCTTGCTGATACCTGACTCATCACATTTGATATTGACAGCGGAGAACCTCACCTCTCTGCTCTTATCACTTTTCAAATCCCCATGAAAACTTGGAACATTACAATTCATTGGTGCATCATTGATGAAGGTTCATCCACATGTATCATGTCCAAATCCGTATGGTAGAAACTTGGTTCCCCCGAACTCATACCATCTACCATTACCTTAAGAGAATATGATGGATGACCATCTTCTCCCAAAGGGCTCTTCCAAAATGTCCCTATCGAACTTGGGGGAAAAACCATTCTTATTGACATTGAGGTTATCGATGCCCCATTTGATTACAATATCTTTGTTCGGTCATAGTTACATGTATGCTATGAAGGCAATTACTTCTTTTGTATTTTGAACCATGATATTCCCCCATAACGGGAATATCATTACCATCGATCAGGTTTCACATTATGAGCCTAACCCTTCTTCCAACATCGATAATATCCTCCCCTTCATCCACAGTAATCCCGATACATACCCAGTCATCAAGATGGGCCTCGAAATTTTCAAAGACCTATCCTTGCTTGGGACGTACCATGGTGCACCACTGCTCATTCATCCTTCCAATCAAGTATGTGTTGTCTCATCCAATGAAACTGAAATTTGAGATACCACCCTTCCCAACGAGGCCTCTCTAATATCTGATGTCCCACTAGTCGCTGAAATTCTTCCTCAGGAATTACCTGAAAACCCTCCACCTTCACCTATTCCTGATTCCACCTTACCTCAAGACCACATCCCAGTTTGGGAGACACTCCCCCAAGCTCTTACTCAAATCCCCTTCTTTTACCCCCCACCAGGCATACAATATTTCCAAGTAGTCGCCACGCTTACCATCCCCAATATGGTGCTAGCAATCCCAGTGTGGTATCTATATCCACCACCCATGGACCCTCAACCATCCCTCCCTCCTCAAACAAAAGGAATTCTGATGTAGATTCCAATACCTACTCCCGTCACACCACCAACACCCTCACTCACTCACACCATTTCTACAGTTGGGGGAAGACAAAAAAATAAAGAGCCCACCGCTCCACTACCCCCACACGTCCAAAATTCTTGCGCACTATGAAAGAAAGACAGACACCCCACCAAAAAATGCCCATCTCTACCATAGCTACGCAATCTAATTCAACTCAATCAAGCACCATCACCGCTCATCACTTCATCAAGTACTGCCACCACCTCCCCTAACACAAGTAGCAAAGGACTGCAAACCAAATTCGCTTGCGCCATCTATTCAAAATATGGCCATTATACACACCATTGTCCAGCACTACCTCAATTTCAATAGACACTAACAACAGTACGCCAGAGCTTTCAACAAGAACCCACCCCATTTGCATCACCCTCACCAAACATCACTGACATCCATTATGTCATGACCTCATTCAATGAACATATGAGATGCCCTTGTTCTCTTTGCGAATCGTTAGATCATTTCACATATCAATGTCCTATGATCATTGAATATAGACAACGCCAAATGTCCCTGATTCAAAATCCTATCCCCCCCCTTTAGAATTGGTGATTAACCCTACTCCATCACTAGAGGTTCATCATATTATTTCCCCTTAGCCTAAAACACTCTCTACTCCTCCATGGTTCTTGGATTATTTATATGAGGATTTACCCCCAAATCCCCCCAATTCTACAGTTCATTTTCCTACGTAAATTTTACGCCCGACTACCATTTTTAACCAACAATATATCGATATTTGGTTTATGTCGAGCGAACCATCGTAATCCCCTTACCTCAATCCCTCTACTTTTTAACCACCAGAAGACAACAAAATAGTGACAGTCACTTCTGTCACTCCTCTTGATCCCCTTTATTCACAATAGTTTCACTGCGATAAAGATATCCTGGAGGAGTTAACTACCCCCGATTTCCCATGGGATGTGCTCCACCACAGAGCACTCTTTATTTCAAAGGAAGCCTTCACGCCTCCTAACCAACACCCCACATATGTAGTCGAAACCAAATATTTTCTCCCATCAGGGCATATATATTGGTTCAATAACCCTATCCCTGCCCCCGACGCTTTCGAAGAAGGCAAGATGGCCAATATTTTCCCTACCATCAAAATCAATATTTTCATCAAATCTGGACTCATAGAGGAAATCACCATTGGCGCCGCATGCTCTCTGGAAGAAATCACCACCTACAAATCTCTCTTCCAGGAATACTGAAACATTTTTTCCTGGTCATACACAAAGATGCCTAGTCTTGAGCCCTCTATTGTTGAACATCGCATCGACACCTAGCCTGATATCACACCTGTTTGCCAAAAAAAGTGCTCGCTACACCCCTCCAAAGCAGCGGCCATCAAAGCCGACATTGAAAAATTACGCATTGCTGGGTTCATCTACCTCATCGCCTATACGTCATGGGTCTCCACCCCTATCCCCGTTAACAAAAAACAGGGCACCATCCGTGTCTGTATGGATTTTCGCGATCTCAGTCACGCTTGTCCCAAAGATAGCTTTCCAATGCCCTTCATTGACGAAATTATCGATGACTGCATAGGTCACGAGGATTTATCCTTCATGGATAGTTTCTCTGGCTACAACCAAATCCAAATCCACCCATCCAATCAGTACAAAACCACATTCACTACTCCCTGGGGCACTTTTGAATGTCATGTCATGCCTTTTGGCCTAAAAAACACCGGCGCTACTTTCCAAGGCTCCATGACATACATTTTTCATGATCTGGATCATATCATCCTCACATACTTGGATCACCTCATATCTCGATCTAAGAAATGCACTCAACATCTCTTTGATTTACGAATCATCTTCCAAAGGTGTCATCAATACAACATCCACTTGAACCCCCTCAAATGCGTATTCTACATCACTGTTAGGCGCCTCCTTGGGTTCATAGTTTCCCAATGTGGCATTACCGTGGACCCCCTCAAAGTCCAAGCCATCACGGAAATTCCACCCCCTCATAATTTACACCAACTACAGAGCCTACAAGGAAAAGCTAACTTTTTACAATGCTTTGTCCCAAATTATGCTACTTGTGCACATGGATTCCTTTGCTTACTTCATCATGACATCCCATTCCAATGGGATAAACATGCCCAAGCCTCTTTTGATGATCTTAAAGCGGCCCTCTCCAATGCCCCATTTATTAGTCCACCTGACTATAACCGTGACTATCTCCTCTACATATCATCCTCAGTCGTTTCAGTAGCAGGAGTGCTCATCCAAATAGGGGATGACGACCATGAGCATGTGATTTACTACATTAGTAAAAACCTTTCAGTGACACCCTTGAAATTCAATCATGAAGAAAATCTAGCCCTTGCAGTTGTCCTCGTAGTCCAGAAGCTGCGCCATTACATTCTTCTTTGAACTACCAATTTAGTCATAGTAGATTCCATCCCCATGAAATACTTGCTYAGTCRTCGGCAAATTAATGGTAAATTTGCTCGATGGATCGTCATCCTTCAGGAGTACGATCTCAAATTTTCAACACCCAAGAGMAAGAAATCCCTTGTCCTTRCTGAACTCATCACAAATTTTCCCTCCGATACTACTATTTCCYTCGTCAATACCGACTTCCTCAATGAACATCTCTTTTACATCCCCTCGGATGACCCTTGGTACATCGATCTTCTCGTCTACCTCCAAACAAAAAAATTCAGAAACCACCTCTCCAGAGAYGATCATCGATGTATTCGTCACCAAGCCCCATGCTACCTACTCATCAGTGATGTCTTATATTGATGAGGCATTGACACTGTACTCCGTCGCTGCTTAACTATTGACGAGGCTAATCGAGTCTTGAATGAATGCCACAAYGACGCTTGYGGGGGCCACCTCTCAGGGATGTCCACCACTCAGAAAATCATTTGCGCCGGTTACTTCTAGCCTACATTGTTTCATGACTGTATCCACATAGTGAAACAATGTGACAAATGTCAGCTTTACGCCAACAAAGCACAAGCACCACCTTCTCTTATACACCTAGTCATCATCGTTGGCCCCTTCTGCAAATGGGGCATAGACTTCATGACTTGCAACCCTCCATCCAAAAATGGACACAAATACATTTTCGTTGCAGTCGATTACTTCACCAAGTGGGATGAAGCCATGCCTACCTTCAAAAACACCGCTGACACTGCAACACGTTTTTTCTTTAATCACGTCATTTCCTTCTTTGGAGTACCACTACAACTAGTCTCTGATCACGAGAAACATTTCGAGAATGAGATTTTTTTCGAACTCTCATTCAGGTTAGGCTTCTCCCACGAGTTTTCCTCCCCATACTACCCTCAGTCAAATGGGCAAGTCGAAGCAGTCAATAAAGTCCTCAAAACCATGTTGCAACGCATGATTAACAAACATAAGACCAATTGGCATCATATGTTATTTTCCGCACTATGGGCTTATTGCACGGCAGTGAAAAATGCCACTGGTTTCACACCATTTCATCTAGTTCATGGGGTCGAGGATACTCTTCCTACCGAGTGTGAAATTCTCACCTTACGCACTGCTATTGAGATATTATTTGACACTGCTCTAATGGAGCAGCGTTTGATGAACTTAGAATCCTTGGATGAAGATTGTCAATCTTCATTACAGAACAATGAGTTAGCCAAAAAATGGTCAAAGGCCACCTTTGATTTCCATGTCAACCTTCACTCATTCAATGAAGGTGACCTCGTCCTCACTTATGATATCGCTCACGATACCCTTGGCTATGGAAAATGCGAGTCACTATGGAATGGACCTTATATCATCCAACATTGCCTTACTAAAGGCGCGTACATTATGGCCTCCCCCAAAGGCCACCCTTTCAAAGAACCCGTCAATGGATTGCACTTAAAGAAATTTTATGCCTGTGCGTAGCCATTCTACATTAGGCTTTTTCTTTTTGTATGTTTTTATAGATCTTTTAATCTTCTTTCATCCATACCTCACGTCTAATCTATCACTCATGTTAGTGACAGATACCACCAAACTACCACATAGGTTATGCCGATGGAGCTAGTTGTTGGACATAAAATCTTTCTTCGGCTACTTGGGCCCTCTATTCACCCTCACATGAACTGCTCCACTCTAGCGGTATATGTTTAGGCCCAGTCACCAACAATCAAGCAGAATACATCGTTGTCATTGGTCTCCTCGATGAGCCCAACCATCGCCATATTCGTCACCTTAGTGTTCTATTATATTCCCAACTAGTTGTCCTCCAGCTCAATAATGTGTATCACGTTTGTAATCCTTGCCTCTTCTGCAAATACCTGCAATTTAGACTTTTATCTCGACATTTTGATTCCATCACATTTACACATATTCCAAGACAATTTAATAAAAAAGAAGAAAAGAAGATAACATGGATAACCTAGTGTTAGATTGGCATTTATCACATCAAGCTACCAGTATGCATACATCAAGCATCAATAATCTGTCACAACATGTAAATTAGACATCATCAACAAAAACACAAAACACATGTAAACATCACAAATATCCCAAAATATATATCCATATATATATATATATGTGTGTGTGTGTGTGTGTGTGTGTGTGTGTGTGTGTGTGTGTGTGTATATATATATATATATATCGGTCAAATGTGCCATCCAAATGTTTACAAAAAATATATCGTACATATACAACATCCATAAGCCGGTGAACCACCTCGCCCCTATAGATAAAAAACTGGTGCCACTAAACCAAGTAAGCTCGCAGGCCTATATAAATACCACAAAACATATAAATACATACAGAGACACTCATGGTGCCTCTAGAGCATCACCACCTGGTCCCCTCTCAGGAGGTGGTGCCCCACCCATTATCTGTCCCTCCGGACCGGGAGGTAGTTGCCTAGTCATCGCAGCACTTGCTATTGTTGCTCTCCGGACCATGGTCCACCACACCAATGGAACCCCCCCACACTTATCTAGGACGCCCTCATCCTGGATCCACGATGACATGCCCTTGGGAACTCCCTATAGTACCACCTCCAAGCGGCGACGAATATCCTCAAACTCTCCCACGGCCTCATCCGGAGGAGCGTGTGATGGCCCTACACTAGGGTCATCAAAACGTCGTCTCCTAGCTACTCTCTCATCATCAATAGGCCTCAACCCAACATCCTCCCATCATTGTCTCTCTCCTACCCGTGACTCTCCCCGTGGAGGTCTCACCAGCCCTTGATGAGTCGGTGCTCTAACCAACTCCACCTTACATCCAAAAGGCCCCACATCTACACATACAACAAACAAATGATAGCATCAACAACCACCCATACATAAAAATATACATGCTATACTATCTACAAATAAAAATATCACACCATACCTCTATGATCGAACACCTCTCTTGGAGGAACCACCATCTCCAGATCATCCTGAAAGTCCACCCCGAAGAATGGGTACCGCAGTATAATCTGTGGCATCTGATGCCACACCTGTGCAATCTCGACCGTGAAATAGTGGCCACCCTCCCCACCATTGTGGTGAATCAAAATTGTTGACCACCACCATAGTCGCGGCTCTCGCACACCAGGTGCACCCAACAACACTCTCGGGTGCAACATAGGCACCGTCTTCAAAAACCATGCCACTAAGATCAACCCAATGGAAAATCCCCTGAGTTTGTAGCTTGAAACTTGTCTAGCTACCCTACCATATTGGCATGCAACATCAAGCCCCAAGAAAAATGCTCTCCTACCAGTGCCCTCTCCATAATCCTCAACTGACCACCACTAATCCACTGAGTCACGAGGGACCCATATACCCTCACAACCATCGCTGCTAAATAATGATGAACCGGGGAATCTATCGCCCAAATACTCACCACGGAGCCCGACATAAATTTCTCCCTTGTACTATACCTCTGGCCTAGGACAACCAACTGCCCATCCCCAAGTACTACGGGCTCCACCGGTAAGAGAGTTCCCCGAAAATGGAGCCCCGTCAAGAAATATACATCCTCCACCATAGTGAAGTCCAACTACTCACACCGCACCATAAAACAATGTAGATCTAGACTCCACATCTGAATCAAGAACTGTAGGAGGTATTCCTGGGCCTGTATCAGGGGGCACTCAAAGAACTTCAGCAGCCCACACACTACGAAAGTGTCACAGACTCCCATCTCCTCATTGGTCATGGCCTGCTGCAACTAGGACCAATCTCTCTCTCTCTAGTGAATCGGCATCGTCCAAATGATCACATGTATCCACATATATAGTACTTGATCAACCATATCAAACATACAAACATCAAAATCTCCAAAAAAAGATCAATTTTTACACCTTTCATCTTTGCCTCCAAGGCGCAACTGTTTTACCCCACATGCATGCACACATGCGTCTCTTTTCATCCCTCAGTCACACACTCAAGCATGACAGTTGGGCACACAGAGGTGCAGTCATGTGCCCCTATCGCACACACAGGCGTGCCTCATAGCGCACTTGTTCACTACACAACGGCGCATACATGCACAGTGGTTAGAATTACAGACGCACATGCATGCGCTGTTGTGCCTTGAATAGGCGCACATTCCATGCACGTCTGTTCTCCCAATTAGGGCACCCCCACGTGAAAATGTATGAATTACAGGCACACACCTATACATGCAAATTTCTCGATCACCCATGCACTGGGGGGGCCACACCTACAAAAACCCCTGTACGACCCTCCGTACAAGCCCTGCCCACAAACATAAACCCTAATTCTATGCAGGATGATATGACAACTAAACTAAAGCTCACTGGTCCTGAATCGACTACCTCGATCTCCTGAAATCTCCAAAATTCTTCTAAACTTACTCGTCCACTCAATAACACAGAAGGTACAAATGAGGTGGCATTGTGGGCCCTACAGCTATATATAGTCCATTTTGCCAAACTTCCAGACTCAATTCAAGGAGCTCCAGGCATCCATTTTTTGATTTGTCTTCAGCCACGAGATCAACACCCCGTAACTTACACCATGACAGTGCCTGGGCCACTTTTCATCCATAGTCCTCAGGGGAAATTTTTCTCATATTCTTCTTAGGTACGCATGCTTACATTATTGAATAACTGCTATATGATCTTTCTCTTCAGATATTGTTCACATCAAGTATTTGTTTTTCATGTGTACAGGTAATTGATCATCATATCTCAACAGTCTTCATTCAGGTATATCCTTAAAACTAGCATGTAGTCACACCCTTCGATTTTTATCTCTAGGATCCCTACATTCGGCTTTGTAGTACCGTCACCTCCACTGCATTTTGGTACTATCACCTAGTAGCACTCTCACCCACATGAGTTTTCCCATTCATCATCCCCCTCGAGAAGTTTGACACTCATGCTGCTCTCACCATTTAGGGATGGGAGTCCTGATAGTTTTACATCATGTCATGAATCAACCACATACTCCTTCTGATTTTTCTAGCCTACCCAATGGACTCCCAAGGTACTTCCTCACGGTTTTATTTTGACTACACTCCCGCAACATCATTAACCATCCATTAAATCCACCATCAGTTTTCCCAACTGTAGATTTCCCTCCATACATTTCCCTAATATAGAAGCCCGCCTATGGGGCCCCAACTCTCCACTTGTTTTCCAAACAACTTGCACCATCCTCCGACCAAATCCATCTTACACTGGGGCACCCATTTCTGTATCTGCATTATTATCCTACCTTATTTTTTAATTCTTTTTGTAATTGTACAAAGTCGTAGTTTCCAGCATTTTACATAGTTTTTTGTCTTCACCTTTGGCGACCTTCTTCATTTTTGTCAAACACAACCCATGTCGCCCTTGGTTGGGGAATTCCTTATCACCTTGATACAAGTGGATATCGGTGGCCACCCACCTTCTCCAACTGGCCCAAAACATGTTTTTGACAATTTTGGTAATTTACTATTTTTAGTAGTTTTTAACTTCTGGGGCCATTTTGAGACCCTAAACGATATTTTTTGAGAAAATGGGGAGCAACATGGATCGTAGATTGATTTTTCTCACCCAAAAGTTGTAGTTCTTGGATAGATATTTCCAACGAGCTATTGAGTGCCGCAAATAGAGATCGTATGCAAAAGTTACACCCCTGGGAAGTTGATGTATCAACAACCCCCATCGGGGCCCACAAACATTTTGGCTTTTCATCTTCCGGGGTTAGGGTTTTGGATTTTACTTTTGTTAAAAAGGCCCTTAGAGCCTCATTGTAATAATCATCCTCTCACGGATGCGAGTAGCCGTCACATCTCTTCTCAGATATAAGCTATCATCATTCTAGCGAGTCTTTCACTCTGTATTTTACAGTCTTTGTACATTTATTTCGTTAATAGAAATTGTGTATTACTGTATATATGTGACTCTTGTTTTATTTCCACTATATCTCTATTACATTGTTGTCTCTCTTGCAATATCTCTAAATATTTATGTGTTATATCTCCGCTCTCATTTTGTGTCGAAAATAATCCAGATCAGTGGTATCAGAGCAGGCTGCTCTTGATCGTTTTCAGTGCATGTCCCTGACAAGGTCTGAGTATAGAAAGTTGGGTCTGAAGCTTGTCTCTCTTGAGGAAAATCACTCTTGCACACCCAAGAAACCCTCAACAGTGGAAGAAAATAAAAATGATGGAGCAGACGATCCTATTAGTCTGTTGCTTGAGCAAGCTCTCACACAACAGAGGGACTAAATGGTGGAGAATTTTTCCCACATCCTTCAACGCCTCCTGATAGCATCAGGTGCATCTTCATCAAGAGGCCACTTTGGAGGCACCTCGCCTTTCAAGGTACAAGTTAATTTTGATATTCCTGTATTTGAAGGTCAAATAGATGCAAATGCCCTAGATAAATGGTTAAATCTACTAGAAGGTTGTTTCTCTGTTCATAATTTTTCCGACAAGGAAAAGATCACCTTTACACTCCTTAAGGCCCTCCCCCATGTAAAAAATTGGTGGGAATCTTACTGGAAGCAGAGTTCCACAGAGGAGTCTAGAATATATGCGGTCGAGCCCACTTGGGATTTTTTTGTGGATGCAACAAAGGAACAATATTACCCTATTAGAAACTATGAGGACCAGTACATGAGATGGACCACACTGTGGCAAGAGAGGGGCCAATCAGTTCTAGAGTTCACCAATAGATTCCATACCTTGCGCACCAAGCTGGGTATCAAAGACTCTGAATGACATTTGGTTCTGAAATACCGTGGGGCTCTACATAGATACATCCAAATTGAAATAGATTTTTTGGATATCTCATCATTCGCTGTTGCCTATCGATATGCTGTTAAAATCGAGTAGAAATTTAAGCACCAGAACAAACGGGAGTTTAAGTTTGCAAATCCACAACAACCAAAGTATGAAAAAGACATCCCTAATAAACAGTCTCCCGAAAACTAGTCCAAGCCATAGGAAAAGAAGGGTCATGGGAAGACAAAGAAGGACACTAAAAAAAGGTGTGATTTCCACAAAATCCCCTGGAAAAACACCGATGAATGTCGCTCAAAGAAGTCATTGGTGGCTAAGATCAAAGACAAGGAGCCAAACCCTGATTCATAATCTGATTCTAAAAACATTGGTAAAAGTCAGATCATCGACGCAGACCCCACTGCTATTGTCACGACCACAAAAATTCAAATAGAAGAACCAAAAGATCCAGAAGAGGGGGAGCACCTTTTTCATTCACAGATGTGGGTGAAGGAGACCCCGCTGCATTTTATTGTTGATAGCAGAAGCCAAAATACCCTCATCTCAGCAGAGGTCGTCAAACAGTTGGGATTGTCGAGAACACCACACCCGCAACCATACAACATCGGGTGGCTTCGCCAAGGACAAGTTCTTCATGTCAGCCAATAGTGTCGATTGTCATACGACATCCAACCCTTCAAGGATGAGTTATTATGTGATTTTGCCCCACTGGATGTCTGTGATGTTCTCTTGGGCCAGCCATATATGTGGAAACGCCATGCTATCTATGAGTCTCGACCATGTAGTGTCATTATTACTTTGGGGGGTCATCTCTATAGGATACCAGAGATAGTTCCAACTACTGCCCCACCTAAACAGTACCACAAGGTAGTATCTCATACTACAAAATTCATCTTCTCCACAATCTATTCAAAAGGGGAACAAAAGGATACTGCAACCACTACAACCTTGGCCCAAGCACCTTCTATCCACCAGAAGAAGGTCGACAAGGTTGCAGCAAAGAAAAAAGATTCCTTCTGCACACAATCATCTCATGTAGCCAGACTAGTTAAAAAGGTCCAACCCTTCCATCCAGAAGTTTGTGACGACCTTCAACAAACTAAGCAACACGACGGTTCCAACAAGGCAAGCAACTCACCATGATTCAGATTCAACAATCACTTTCCCCTCTCCCCCGGAAACTCAATGCAATGGAAACCATTGCTTCATAAGGATGGAGGATTGATCCAGGTGGATATCGGTGACCACCCACCTTCTCCAACTAGCCCAAAACATGTTTCTGAAAATTTTGGTAATTTACTATTTTGAGCAGTTTTTAACTTCCGGGGCCATTTTGAGACCCTAAACAATATTTTTTGAGAAAACGAAGAGAAAAATATATCGTAGATCAATGTTTCTCACCCAAAAGTTGTATTCCTCGGATAGATCTTTCCAACGAGCTATTGAGCACCCCAAACGGAGATCGTATGCAAAAGTTACACCCCTGGGAAGTTGACGTATCAACTACCCCCATCGAGGCCCACAAACCTTTTGGCTTTTCATCTTCTAGGGTTAGGGTTTTGGATTTTAATTTTGTTAAAAAGGCCCTTAGAGACTCATT
The DNA here is from genome assembly GCA_009831015.1 of Picea engelmannii. Lineage (NCBI taxonomy): Eukaryota > Viridiplantae > Streptophyta > Pinopsida > Pinales > Pinaceae > Picea > Picea engelmannii. The sequence continues at coordinate 38,821 of ML813241.1, forward strand.
GTAATAATCATCTTCTTAGGGATGTGAGTAGCTGTCACATCTCTTCTTAGAGATAAGCTATCACCATTCTAGCGAGTCTTTCACTCTGTATTTTACAGTCTCTGTACATTTATTTCGTTAATAGAAATCGTGTATTACTGTATATTTGTGACTCTTGTTTTATTTCCGCTATATCTCTGTTATATTGTTGTCTCTGTTGTAATATCTCTAAATATTTATGTGTTATATCTCCGCTCTCATTTTGTGCTGAAAATAATCCATATCACACCTACTCCCATTGACATCGTCCATAAACCCCGAGTATCCCACATGCCACCTACCTCTACTCTCTGAGTTTGTTCACTTTGTCCCACCTTTGGCACAAATTATCCCACGTCTAGTTGTCCCCTTAACACTCGACTTAGTTGTACGGTTTCTTCCACTTATACTTCACATATATCCCCAACCAAGGGAAGTCTTGAGTCTCACCACATGTTGACTTTGTCCATGTACCTCATTAGTTCCTGATCTCATCCAGTGGATTTCACGAAGCCCTTTACTTCTTGGAGTTCCATCTCCCTTTTTTTCGACATTAGCACATTTTCCAGAAGGGCGACAATATCTTGACTCTCGTTACCTTTACAATGAGGAGTCTTGGACGACACAGGGAGAACAATCATTTCTCTCTAATATCGTTGACCCCCATAACATTGGACTTCAACACTTTCTCATGTTGTGGTGGCTCTTTCTTTGTGATGATTACAGTTGTTTTTATATTTTTTGAAGCCCTCTGAAATTTGTTGGGCTATCAATGCCAATGAAATCCTTGATACTTACTACATGTGTCATTGCCTATTTTTCAGAGTATTGTTCCCCATCGGAATTGTCCTCTGCTCTTATCAACACGTTCCCGAGGGAACCACAGTCATATTCACCAACACACTACTTCAGTTAATGTCTTACACATTTTTTCAGTTACGTGACACGAGCACGGGGCATGCCCGCTTCATTTGTACACAATTTATTTTTCACACCTTGAGAAAGGTTGGGTACTACAGGTTCCCCTCTCCCTCCAATGGGTCGCTCTTGATACTCTCATTATTTCTCTTTCTTACAATGGTACTCTCAGTAGAAGAAACATTGATGAATTTCGGCTATACGTATTCTCCTAACCTCATCCATCAGGGGGAATATGTTATCACTGAAATTTCGTCCACAAATGGTTACAAGAATCCAACATCTTCAAACAACTATTAGTTCACCCATGGACCAAAAATGACCAAAACATCATTTCCAAAAGGTCCAAAACTATAGAACTAGTTATAAAATCAACATGCATTGAGGATATACAGGAAGCGCATGCACGTGCACTAGTCGAAAATGTTGAAAAAGAGCGCATGCACCCAATGCGCGATTGTGGATGCAAAAATCTGTGCACACCTCAGAACGATGCATTTATGATATTGATCGGCCTCCCACCCACTTTTGGTTCATCTTCCAAGTCGATTTGACATCCAAATCTTGGTTGAATCTGACTGGGTGGCTGGTCAAAGACCTAAAGGTGCCCTAAATAGCCCTTTGTTCACACTAAAAGTTGGTTGAATAATACCTCAAAGTTATTCTATAAAAAGAGGCCATGGGTGAACTACATCTTCAAGGAATTCATTTGTATTGTTATGCTGCCTATAATCTCTTGGAGGATCCTCTTTCCTTGTCAAGAGCATACAAATAGTATTTCATTAGAGCTATTCACATCACCTTTTGAGTGAATTAGCTTCGGATTCTTTCACCATTTATTTCAAGTTTTCAAGTTGTAAGAAGAGCTCAATCTTGGGGGTTCAAGATCCCTCCCTTGAAGGAAGAAGGGCCCCAAAGTCTCCCTTTCTCTTTGGTGTTTTATTTCCACTAATACAATACTTTCCATTGGTGGCATGAGTCCTGTTTGTTCTTTGTTCTAATGTCCTTATGCACTCTAGTTTATTTTTTGTTATTTTTATTAGCTTAGTCTTTTCTTTATATTACATGTTTGTTGTTTCTAAGTTTTACCTTCACTGTTGTCTTGCCTAGGTAACCCAATTGGGCTCGTAAGAACCTCTGTTTTTCTCATTTCAGTGACAAAAGAGGTGCAACAATGACTTTAACCCTTGCTTCCTTTTTATCAAACAACCCATGTTCACCTGTCCTCCGATCCAACGATCCCAGATCTCTCCTAATCCTACAGTGGCGATCGCTCCCGAATTTCAAGGGGACAGTCACAATCCTTCCAACCCCTTACAATGGGTCTTTGGTGATATAAATCTTATGCAGATTATGCAACGCCATTCCTCCTGAGTTTTTCAACTCCACAGTTAGAGTTCGATCTGTACCCACAAGACTCTGACCAACAAACTCAGCTCATACTCGCCCAGTGTTTCAACCAGAAGCTCTGATACCAAACTGTAACATACCCAGCCACCCACAGGCTAAGGTATGCTACCTTCAAGCCTGCCCTTGGACTTCTTTCTCTTACCAATACCTTTTTAAAATTTAAGGATGCATAAAAGAAAAGACTTTAACGACATGCACAATAATAGTTAGCAAACATGCATAGTCTAAAGATTCAATTAAACGATAATTAAATATACATAGGAAATTCATTCATATACATGTAAATGATACCATAACAGAGAGCACTTATCTTTATGAAAGATAACACCAACTGGCTACAGACCAAGGACGTTCCACCCAACCATAGACACTATTGTTCCAAAACTCAACAGTAGCGTCACCCCCAAGCTAGGGCTATGAATCCACAAGGATGGTTCCAAAGTGTTGTCTTCCCAAACCAGTCAGCACCCAAGCTCTCACAGGCTTCCCAACTCTCACAACAATCCAAGTACCCAGATATCTTCTACCCAGATTGCACCACCCGAGAGAATGGACCTCCACCCTTCTCTGCCATGCAGTCCCTCAGGGAGTCCTCCTTATTTGGGCTCCAACACAATTGGTCCAGAATCTCAATGATGGAAATATTAGGACTCGTAGCTGTGAGAAATGTTGGACATAGGCCAACACATCTCAAACATGCAGGCCTCAAGTCATGGCTGGATCACACCAATGACCACTACAGACCATCATATTGTGGCTAATTCTTCAGTAGTTCGGTTTCTTTTCCCAAGCCAAGACGTGGATGAGGATGGATCAATGAATGGGTAAGTGGGTGCATGAAAGTGTGTGAGGGAAATGAATGAATGTACATGAAATCAATGAAAAATCCATCAGTCAAACCCCTCCATCAGACCAGAGGTGGGTTTAAGTAACTTCGTGGGGAATCAAGAACCTCCTGGCCTTCCCAAAGAATCTCATGTAATCGATCCCCTCCCTTAGACAGAAAGGGGAAATTAAAATAGGAATAAACACTTAGCCCCTCAAGCCCCCTCTCTTGTGGAATCATAGCCCACTATAACTCTAGTCCTTGTCCATCTGGCAGCCAACCATGTATTTATTATTAATAATGATAAAAAAAAATTACATGTCTTGGGTACACTGGCCTTTTAATAATTGTTTGGGCACCCCGGCCTCTCAACATTGTAACAATACATTATTTAAAATGGGGGTTCAAAACCTGGGGTGTTACAAGTAGGAGATTTGGGAGGTTTCACAACTGTTAATATTAAGGAGGGACCTCAGATGAAATCTTGACCATCCGATCGTGTTTAGTGGAAGAATATTGTAAGCCACAAATATCCCAAGTCTTAGATTAAACAAACTAATGAAAATTGTCGATCTGGAGTGAGAATATTGGAACCATTAGATCAGGTTTGGGTAGCAACAATCAACTCTGGCGCTGACCACTCTAGAGAAAAGAATCCAAGAATAAGAAATATTACTTGAAGGCCAAAGCCCTGGAGTCACGTATACCCTTCGACTGTCATTTAAGGAAATCTAGTCAACTGTTGATCTGGAGTAACAAATTTTAGAGCGCAGTCAACTTCGACCTTGAGCTACTCCTTTGATAAATAACTCAGATGAGCCAAGAAATCCCAAGCCCCAGAGTATCAGAACAAATAGAGGCCAAAATATCAATACATAAAATATCTACGATGATAGATCTATTCAGTAGTTCGCTAATTCAAGAGGATTAGATCGAAGTCTCAAAATCATCATATTCTCAAAGCAACGAAAACTGTCAAATCAATGAGAAACTTCAGATGAACCTACGATTGTTAGATCTAGGAGGAGGACATGTGACACATTAAGAGATCCATGTCATCAAGGACACGTGGCACAATCAGATGGTGACAAGTGTCAAGGTCCAGTTGGCATGTTAGGTATATGTAAGTCATGAATATAGGTTACACATGGAAGCCACTTAGCTAGTTCCATGTCAACAATGATGTCAACAACAATGATACTCTGAGATTATGTTCTTCGGGGAAAAACTAGTGCCTCCTACCAACAACTATCTGAAGCATCGAAGGACGAATTCACTAACTAACACTGGTCGTTGATCTAATATCCTCTAGGATGTATCATGACCGTTATATCAAGCATAGTGGAAATATAGAGTAAGCAAAAATCACAAGGTAATGTCAATCGTTGATCTACTCCAGGAGCATTGTCGACCGTTATATCAAGTGCAGTGGAAGGATAGCATAAGGTGTACTAAACAACTGACAACAAATCCTTATGACTTATTCGGTAGGTAAACACTCTGGAGGGATTGAACTACCTCGAATTTATAGTAACCTAGAGTTCTAGAGAGCCGAAGCTCCGAAGTAAGATATGACCGTCGGTTGAGAAGGAAGATTCATGGTCAAGATCCTAAAACTTGGCTAAAAGCGCACAATAATAAGGCCATTAACAAAACATCTTGTTGAGGTTGCACAAAATTTCCACTCAACCACATATTAACACAAAACCATATGATCTATGAGTAAATAGATAATTCGTATTTCGGTGAAGTTTACTACAGGGAGTTGGAAAATTACAAAGGCTAGATATCCTGAAGGCCAAAGTACTAGAGGAATTGGTTCCAACACCGGTCACATGGTAAGGTAAAGAAGCTAATAAAGAAAGCATTAACAAAACAACGGTTGGAATGGTTAAGCCCATGGTCCTAGATCCTGAACATGTGGAAGTTATCAAGTAGAAAGTGCTAATACACACTCCGACGAAATTTTATCTGGGAGAGTTGGAAGAGTGCAAGGGGCCAAAAGTACCAAAGGATGAAGCTACGAAGTAAATAACAATCGTCCATCTCAACGTTCAATTAAAATGTGATTGTCGATATTGATAATAAATTAAGCAATAGCTTGGGTTAGCACTTATACACCACCCTCAGTCATAGCAGTTTGGTCATAGGAAAAACAAAGGGGAGTTAAAATCTAAGCATCTATCAATTCTAGGTACATGAAAATGCACTAGATAGCGAAGTAACAACTTGATTTAGATCTATTGAGAACTAAGGATGCAACGGAAGTGTGGGATCGAAATAATAAATTTGATCCATGACTGTGATCGACTCTTAAAGGTTTATCAACATATATATGATGATGAGTTATCCCTATCACGATATTATATGAATAATAATGAAGGAAGCGCAAATGCAGATTAAGTCCGTAGTAATGATCCCATGATCATTTGAAAAGAATGGATTGAAGGAAGCACATGTTTGCAATAATTAGTAATGGGTTAAAATGTTGAAACAATTTGCAAGGGATTTGAAGTCTTTAACAAAATATTAATAATAGAAGTTATTATTATTAAAATGAATGAAAGGGTGCAATGATTCATTATCAAAAGACACAATCATTCAAGTTCACACCAATTGGAAGACTATATAAACAAAGAAGTATGGTGAACAAAAAATGTAGCTGAATTTGTTGAAGTATATAAATTTATATATAATGGATTGAATGAAGGTTCATTCTATCAGGTTGGTGAATGCTTACAAATTGGGTCTTGTATGAGGATTGGATTCCTCACATCTCAGTTGGATATGAGATCAACAATATGGGACTTGTTATGAGGTTTGGATTCCTCATTTCTCAGTTGGATCTAAGAACTACAAGTTGGGTCTTATAACAGAGAGCAGGATCTCTCATAATTGTTTGAATATGAAGATTGATATTATGTATTCATTCAAGTTAAATAAATAAATCAAATATTTATTTTGTTATATATTGGTTGAGAAATTGAAATAAATATATATTGTTCAATTAATTTATGAAAAGTGGAAAATTGTCCAAAGTTTTATGAAACTAATTCACCTCCCCTCTTAGTGTTAAGTGTACATTTCAAACAATTGGTATTAGAGTGGGTGCCTTCAACACAATTTAAACACTGGAAGGTAGATTCTAAATAAATGGGTGGAAAAATTGCTATCTCCACAAATGAAGCTCCCTTATTTGATGGAACAAATTATTCTTCATGGATGGAAAATATGAAAATATATCTGAATTCAAGAGGATATAGAGTTTTGGATTTAGTAGTGAGTAAGCCTTGGCACTTAACTACTTCAAAGATCAAAACTAAAAATGCAAAGGCAGCAAGGGGAAAAAATTTAGTATCCTTAAAAGAAATCCAGGATGGATTGTCAGACGAAGTCAAAGAAAATATGAAGCACTACAAATCTGCTAAAGAATTATGGCTCCAACTACAAAAATGTTATCAGAATGAAGCACAAGAAGAAGAGAAATCATGTCAGAATAAAGAACAAAAATCAGAAGAAGATAATTCTTATCAAGATAAAGAAAAGGAAAATTTCAGTCATATTGAAGAACAGAATACAAAGAAATACATTTCTAATCATAATGAAATGTAGGATTTGATGCAAACCCCAGTTAATAATGAATAATACAACCTCATCAAGGAATTGAGGAATACCTCAGTATTCACTAAATAAAAACTATTAGATTTTAAGACTGATGTTATAACTACATTTGAAGTGATTAGTATGGAACCAAGAAATGGTATACATATTGAATTTACTAAGTACTTTCTTGACTATATTGAGTACACAACTATGTGCACTCTAGAAGAATTGGAGAAACTCCAACATAAGGATATGTTGTTACTTCACCAGTTAGATCAATCTAGCCATGAAGAAAATAAACAAATAGTTTAGCTAGAAGAGAAAGAAAAAGAGATCAGAAGATTGAAGATTGAATTTGATCATCTGATAAAGGAAATAGAAGAATTGAAGAAACATGATAATAAAAGAAAAGAAGTATTAAAAGAAATAGAAGAATAAGTTAATAGTCTAAAGACTCAACTTGAGGAAACTAAATAAAGTGAGGAAATATTGAAGATACAGTTAACTAGGAAAGAAAATTCTTGCCACATGTTGAAATTGGAAATCATCAATTCCAAAAAGATAAATGAAAGTACTAATGCAGATATAATGACTCAAATTGAAGAAGATAAGAAAACAAAATAAGCCCAGAAGATCCAATTAACTAAAAAGGAAGAATCATGCCACATGTTAGAATTAGAATCCATCAACCTCCAAAGGATTCAGCTAGAAAACAAGGAAAAATCAAAATATTGAAAACTAAAGTTTTTTATATGGAAGAGTTGAATACATATGAAAAAACTATTAAATGCAAATAAGTCTCGGATGAGATGGAATAAATAGTCATCAATATAAAAACTCAACTTGAACATGCTAAGGAAGTGGAAGAATCCCTGAAGATAGAGTTGACTAAAAAGGAAGAGACATGTCATATGTTGAAATTAGAAATGTTCAAACTTAAGAAGATAAATGAATACAATAATGAAAATATAAATATTCAACTCAAGGAGGCCAAGAAAAATTAAGAATCCTAGAGGATGCAATCATCCAAAAAGGAAGAATTATTTCATAGGTTGAAATTAGAAATATTCAATCTCAAAAACATGAACGAAAAGACCAATAAAAATGCCAATTTCTAGAATAGCTCAGCTATCCTAGATAATATTTGGAACATTCAAAGATTAGTTGATGACAAAACTAGTCTTGGATACAATAAGAAAGAAGACTCTAACAAGTGGAGCACCATTTACAAACATGAGAAAGAATCATCCTTCTCAAAAGGAAAATGTGCATTTACAAAACAATTACAAGTCATGAACTTTGTTAAGGAAGGAAGTTATAAAAGTAAAAAGGAAGAAGAAAATAAAAAGGCAGATCTCTCAAGCCAAAATAAACTCAAGAATGGAAACACCTTCAATGGCTATTTCGTTTCTTTTCATAACTTTGTCCATAAAGAAATGGACTGCAAGAAACTAGATAAAGGATATACAGGAAAATCCAAAAACTCAATTAGATGTTGGAGATGCAATTTTTTTGGGCACACAACAAAACGTTTTCATACAATGAGATGTTACAACTGTGATAGGTTTGGGCACAAATCCCAAAACTGCATAAACTCAAAAAATCAGTCCACAAATAATTCATTCACGTCAAAGAGAAAACCTAATAAACTTTGGAGGAAGAAAGGAGATGACAAATCTCCAAAAACATAATTAGAAAGAACAGGTCCAAAAACCAAAATATCTCATAAAAAGATATGGAGAATAAAATATGAAGGAGAAATCAAGAAATATGATATTGCACCTGAAAATGAAGAAATTAATAATACGAAAATGATGAGTGAAGGTCGTAATAAGGAATGTGAAATTCAAAATTAAATATATCAAGCTCAAGAAAGGGAAGTTCCTATAGACAAATATGACACAATATGAAATCCTGATGATGTCATAATATGTTAGCCAAAGAAATTAAAAACAAAAAGAAGTTTAAATTGGTTTCTACCAAATCAAAGGATTATGCAAAGAGTTTTTAAAATAACATATGGAAAATGTTGACAATCTAAATATTAGTGTTCAAAAGAAAAATCATGGGTGTAAATGTGTTGAACCTGCACATAATAGATATAGATGGGAATTGAAATACATAGTTGCAGAGAAAATAGAAGAAAAGAGAAGCGGGAGAGAAAGAATGGAGGAATTCTCATTAACCAAATCAATGAATGATAATTTACACATGATATACTATGTATTACTCAACCAATGGGCACTGGAGGAGAAGAAAATGCACCATAGTGGTGGTATAGATTGATATAGACACACACCAAGAGTTACGGGAGTAAACTACCACCTAGTCTAGTCTCTTGGGTAGTTACGAGAGTGAACATCCACTTAGATGAGTTAACTAGTCTATCATTCTTCAATTAACTGAATGAAACAAAGTGAAGTGAGGAGGATATTAGAGAATCATGGGTAATGTGCAAGTCTGGTGATGGTCCCAAGGACAATGTGCATTAGTCGGTGATGATCCCAATGTTGCATGGTGATAATCCCAATGTAGCATATAGACTCCACTTAACTGATCAAACTGAAGTGAAAAGTAAAGAGAATATTCTCCCTAGAAAAATATTCTTCCTAAAATATAGGAGACTAAATAGTGACTAATAAACATAGGAAAAACCTTAGGAAAAAAAAATCCTAGGTGTGTGTGAAGTAACTCCAAGCCCCTCCATGAACATCACTATGGTGAAAATAAAGAATGGGTCCCGACAACGAGGCCATGACAGGTACCCAGATACAAAAGATACACTGAAATAAAGTGAGGAAAGAGGGAAAAACTCATGGGAACCCCCCCCCCTTCAAAGTACAATGTATGTAAAAATAAGAACTAACAGTTTCTAGGAAACTTTGTCCTTCACTCCAAGATGGCTGCACAAAGAATGGAACTTATGTTTAGTGAAGGTCTTGGTGAAGATGTCTGTAGTTTGTTTTTCTAAAGGAAATAATTTCATGTTGATGGTCCGCTTGTGTACTAAGTTCTGAATGTAGTGCATGTGGATCTCTATGCGATTCATCCACTGCCTCTGAACTGGATCTCTGTAGAACTTCAGAGTTCTCTAGTTGTCATACCATATGATGATCGACCGATGAAACTGAATTCCCAACTCAGTGAGAAAATGTTGTAGCTGCATAGCTTGAATGGTTATGTTAACAACCCCTCTGTACTCTGCCTCGGCTGAAGATAGAGCAATGGCAGCTTGCTTCTTTCTTGAGCAATATATAAGCCTAGAATCAAGATTGAGTGAGTAACTAGATGTGGACTTGCAATCAGTGCTATCGCCAACCTATTCAGAATCAGTAAACTTGATGAGATCTAATGTAGAGTTTGCTGCATAATGAATCCCAAAGGTGATGGTTCCCTATACGTATCGAAGGATACACTTTGCAGCCTTACAATGTAGCTCATGAGACTCCTACATGAACCTGGAAACTACGCCAACTGCATATGAGAGGTTTGTTTTGAAGTGTGTGAGATACAAAAATATCCCCACTAGCTATTTGTACAATGTTTTTTCAACAAGTGGAGTCTTACCACCATCCTCAATTTTGACTCCTAATAGAAAAGGAGTCAGAGCAGACTTGCAGTCTTTCATGTAAAATCTCTCAAGGAGATCTTGTGCATACTTGGCCTGAGATAGTTTGATGCCTGATGCATCCTGACTGATGTCGAGTCCAAGGAAGAAGTGCAACGGATCCATGTCCGTCATAAAAAACCTATCATGTAGAATCCTCTTTACTACAACAATCGCTAAATTCAAGCCACCGGTGATCAAAAAATCATCAACATACATAACTAAAAGTAGAAGTGAATCAACCATCCTGAGCATGTAGACATTCAGGTCTAATTTACAACATACAAAGTTCTATGACAATAGGTAGGAGTCCATATTGGCATACCATGTTAAATACTCCTTTGTACTCTTCCTTGACTGAAGATAGAGCAATAAAATCTTGCTTCTTAATCGACCAACATATAGGCTCAGAACCAAGATTGAGTGAGTAACCATATGTGGACTTCTGATCAATGCTATCACCAACCCAGTCAGAATCAGTGAGCCCGATGATATCCAATGTAGAGTCTCTTGCATAATGAATCTCAAAGGTGATGGTTCCATGTACGTATCAAAGGATATGCTTTATAGTCATCCAATGTAGCTCATGCAGCTCTTGCATGAACTTGGAAACTGTGCTAACGGCATAGGAGAGGTATGGTCTAGAGTGTGTGAGATATAACAAGCTACCAACTAGTTGTCTATATAGTGTGTTTTCAACCAGTGGAGTTTTACCACCATGTGAAATCTCTCAAGGAGTCAACTAGTGCATACTTGTCCTGAGAAAGTTTGATGACTGATGCATTCTGGCTGATCTCAGGTCCAAGGAAGAAGTGTAGATAACTCATTTCCATCATCAATAACCTATAATATAGAATCCTATTTACTGCAACAATCGCTGAAGTTGAGGAACCAGTGATAAAAAAATCATCAACATACAAAACTAGGAGTAGATGTGAATCATTCGTCCCGAGCATGTACGCATTCGGGTCTGATTTAAAACATACAAATTTCTATGACAACAGGTAGGAGTCCATCTTGGAATACCATGCCCTCAGAGACGACTTGAGGACATAAAGATATTTCTTCAGTCGAAATACCAAAGATGAATCTTGCATAAATCCCTAGGGCTGCTCCATATAAATATCTCTAGAGAGATCGTTGTGAATAAATGTATTCTTCACATCCATCTGATGGAATTTCCATCCCTTGGTTTCCACAATGGAAAGCACCAAACGTATGGAAACATCTTTACTACTGGAGAGATGGTCTCATCATAGTCAATGCCATGCAGTTGCTGAAATCCTTTGGCATTAAGCCTAGATTTGTATCTTCTAATTTGTCCATTTGTTATGCTCTTGGTCCTGCAGGCCCATCAACACCTGACAAGTTTCCTTCCATAAGGAAGGGGAACGAGATCCCAAGTATGGTTCTTGAGGAGGGAATTGTACTCCTCCTACATGGAAGATTCACAAAAGGGATTTCCAACAACCTCGCCATAATACCATGGATGTGAAGACTGAACCAAGGAAATATTCTAGGGTGGCAATGGTTTAGTGGCAGTGAGTACAAGAGGAATATCCTAGAAATCATATCGATTCCTCCTAGTATCAGCTGGATCACCAACAAGATCTCTTTCTCTAGGCCCACTTGGGCCTCTGCTCTAGCTTTGCATCTACATCCGGATGCACTGACTCTGCATTTGACTTTACTAACTTTGTACCTAGATCATCTATGTCCTTTGAATCAGAACTATCATTTGAATAAGAGTCGACATGTTCATGCTCATCATCTCTGACAGGTGGAAGAAAAAGGGTTTATGCATGCGACTTCTAAGGTACATGCGAGACACTTTCCTCAAATTGGAAACTTCGCTCAATGATGAGCCAGTTTGAGGAAAGATCAATAAGTCTGTATCCCTTCACACCATAGGGGTATCCAACAAAGTTACACTATGTGCTCTGTGGATGAAGTGCCTTCCTCTTTTTGGAGGGAATTCGGTCCCATGCACGTGAACCGAAAATACCAAAGTGGGTCACTTCCATTTTGAGGCCGCTCCAAGCCTGGTAGGGGGTCTTATCCTTGACAGATCTATGGGGAGATCTATTTTGAATGTAGGTTTCAAAATTAAGTGCTTTGACCCATAATATTTGTGTAAGTGACTTTGCATGTATCATGCAAGATTCCATGTCTTTTAGAGATCTATTTTTCCGCTCAACAACCTCATTTTTTTGTGGAGTATAGGGAACCTCATAAGAAATATTATGGATCTCATGGTTGAAATACTCTCCCCTGTTATCAATTTGTAGGATTTTGATTTTCTTTCCTGACTGTGTCTCAACAAGGGCTTTGAAATATTTGAGGTGTTGAAAGACCTCTAATTTTTTCCTGAGAAAGAAAATCCATGTGAAGCATGAGAAATCATAAAAAAAAATGAGCACGTACCTTGCTTTTCTGATTGATGGATTCAAAAAAGGGCCCATGAGGTCACTTTGGATCATATCTTAAAGAGAGGAATCTCTTTGTGTCTTTCCTTTGTTGAATTTCTGTTGAGGGTGTTTTCCAAGAACACATCCCTCACAATTCCTTTGGAGAAATGGATGTCGAGTAGACCATCAACCAATCCCTGCTTACTAAGTTGTTGCATATATCTGAAATTTAAATGCCCAAACCTTTTGTTCCATATCCTACTGCTTTCATCAGCATAGGTAAGCAGTAAAGAAGAGTCTAGTTCAATAAATTCATAAAATGTGTAAAGCCTAGATTGATGATTTACCTCACCAGTAAAAACAGTAGAATTGGTTTGCATGTCATAGATATCTATTGTATCAGGTGTGAATATGAATTTCTTTCTAGTGCCATAATTTTTCATCTGATACACAGAGAGAAGATTGAAGGAAAGTTTGGGAACATTTAGCACATTCTCAAAACTTCTGTGGGTTGGTTCAATCCTTCCTTCGTCAGTGACCTCGATTGGAGAGTTGTCCCCCATAAGAATAAAAGGACCTTTTCATGAACCCAATGAAGAATAGAAATATTTAGTGGTATCCATGTGGTGTGATGCTCTTGGATCTACTATCCAAGCATTGGGAGAGGAGTTGATGGCAATCAAATCATGGCAAGAATTTCCTTTCTTGGGATTCCGATCTTCTAGATTCTTCATCTTGGCACCCTTAAGGATGTGATCTCCAAGGTTGTTTTGATGAAGTATTTGGGTCATTAGATATATTTTTTTTTGCATACATGCGGATTCAGGATGGAATTCTCTATGGAAGTATGCACATTTCTCCCCTTTTCTTCCCTTTCCACCTTTGGATCCGGAGGAATCATTGCAGGGTTTTGAGTACCCTTCCTTCTTCGAATTTGCATGAGATTTCTTTTTTTCTTTATCTTTATATTTCTGATATTGATGACCATTTCCATATTTCACAGTAAGTGCATGTGCCTTTGGGCCTTTTATTTTTCCCATGTTGATGATCTTGGTTTGCTCTTGTGTCAAAGATTCGATAAATTCCTCAAGAGAAGGAATATTCCAAGTGGCTGCAGAGGTGAATTTGACTGAATGGAATGTGGATACAAACACTGAGAATTCAGGACCAAGTTTGGAGAGAATGGTGAGAACCATTTGTTTCTCCTCCTTATATTTATCAACCCCGCAAACCTTGAGTTGCGACAGTAAATCCTTATATTTGGTAAAGAAATATTGGAGATTGTTGAAGATTTTTGGATCTAATGTGAGAAATTCCACCTCAATCATGTGCCCCCTCATCTCTTCCTATTTTCCAAAAGTCCCTTTCATGGTGGTCCAGGCTTCATTGGGGGTTTTACAAGAAGATATGTGAAAGAGGAGATCAAGAGAAATGGGACTTTAATTTGTTTCAAATGCTTCATCCATTCAATTTAGATACTGGGATTTTTCTATGGATGATATTGGTTCTGTCTTTGTGTTCATGTTTAACCTATACACTCCTCTTCTTCAAATATGCATGATCATCTTCTCCTTCCATGAAAAGAATTTGTAAGGTGCGAGAATGAATTCTTTTGGGAATTCCATTTTTTTGTTGTCTTCAATCTTAGGTACCCGCAAAAAATAATTTGGTGTGGCTTTTCCCTAGCATTCTGTCGACTATGATACCATGTAAATGTGTTGAACCTACAAAAAATATATCTATTCGAGAATTGATATACATATTTGCAAAGAAAATAGAAGAAAAGAGAAGCATGCGAGAAAGAATGGAAGAATTCTCATTAACCAAATAAATGAATGATAATTTACACATGATATACTCTGCATAACTCATCCAATGCACACCGGAGGAGAATCCAATGCACCATAGTGGTGGTCTAGAGTGATTTATACACACACCAGTAGTTATGGGAGTAAAATGCCACCTATTCTAGTCTCTCGGGCAATTATGGGAGTGAACTACCACCTAGTTGAGTTAACTAGTCTACCAGTCTTCAGTTAACTGACTAAAATAGAGTGAAGTGAGGAGGATATAAGGGAATCATGGGTAATGTGATAGTCTGGTGATGATCCCAAGGACAATGTGCATTATCTTGTGATGATCCTAATGTTGCATGGTGATAATCCCAATATAGCATCTAGACAACACTCAACTGATCCAACTGGAGTGAAAATTGAAGAGAATATTCTACCTAGAGGAATATTCTTCCTAAAATATAGGAGACTAAATAATGACTAATAAACATAGGAAAAAACTTATGAAAAAGAAATCCTAGGTGTGTGTGAAGTAACTCCAACAATTGGTAGGGTTAGTTGTAGACTACAAGAAGGAGAAAATGGACAAAGAAGAGAATCACCTTAAGGGGAGTATGACCTCATAAGAAGAAAGAAAAGATCCTTTTTGTCATTTTTGTAAAAAGACGAGAAGAGAAAAATTAGTTGAGAGATTCAAGAGATATCAATCAACAAAGATCAATTGATAACAAAATTGGTATTAGATCAATTGGTATCAATCCTCAATTTATATTCTTGTAGAATATCAAAGAAATAATAATAAGAAGCATATCAAGAAAGATCAATAAGAGTAATACCCTTTTCCTATTTGACAAAGGAAAGATAGTAAAAACTCAGGGGGAGTATTTTTGTTATCAAATAAGAAAATAATTAGATTAATTTTAAAAGACTTGATCATTACAAATTGGTATAAAAAATACTACTTATTTGTAACAAGGATTGAGATAAGCAGTTAGCAAATTTAGAAGGGAAGAAAAATAGTTAGAGCCTCACTCTTTGTCATTGATTTCAAAGGGGGAGAGAAGAAGTAAAAAAAAATTAAGAAGAAAACAAATTTACTATCAGATAGAAAAGAATATCAGTTATAGGGGGAGAAAAGGTATGAAATCATTCTTGTTTTATAGACATGTTTCCCTCAGAAAGGAGGATATTATGTTGGACATCTGAGGGGGGGGGGGGTGAATCAGTTGTTACCGAGCTTAAAAAATTATGCTCATTTTAAATTCATTAAATAACTCTCAATGATGATCACAATAATGCAGGGAAGTAAGAAATATAACATTCAACATCATTCACACATATGAGATATACAAAGACAGATATTTCCTGAGGAAACCCATAAAGGGTAAAAACCTCTTCTTTTTTATATGATAAGTAATCTTTACATTCTATACATTATCATACTTATGAGCACCGAATCCTTGGTTTCTCTAGCACCCACTAGAAGGAATCACCAACTCCCTAAGAGTTCCAGCACCAACTGGATGGAAGCACCAACTTTCTAAGAGTTCCAGCACCAATTGGATGGAAGCACCAACTTCTAGTTACACAGGCACCAACCTGTATATCAGAGAACCAATGTAGTCCCTTGCACCACCCTACCACCTTGGTTTCTCTGGCTGCAACCATATGGAGAATACAACTCCCTGTGTTCAAGCACCCACTTGAAACTCTGAGGACAACAATGCTCCCTAGCACCTCCCAACCACCCTGAAATATCAATCTTTGCTACTAAAACTTATTACAGTGATATAATGTTCATCAATGGATTACCAGTCTCATCACTGTTCTGCTACACTACCCTACTCTGTCTTCCTCACTGTCTTCCTGCACACATGCCTTGCACTTTCTGTTCTTCTGCCTTTTATGCTCTGTGCGCCATGTCCATTCAATGCACCATTCCTCTTATGTGTATTTCATCTATTGCACACTACCTCCTTCTACACGCCTAAATCACTCTCAACAACAGCCTCCATCTCTTCTTTGTTTTGCGTATTTATACTATATGTGCACCTTCTTCATCCTCCATGCACATTGCCTCTGCATGCTCTTCACCGTGCCACGATTCTACTCATCGGGTTGTTCAATTTCACTCCACTTTTTCTCTTCTTTGCTTTCTCAAGCCTCAAAAAGAAAACTCCATCTCACTTCTATATATACCTCATTTGTTACTCATCTCTGAGTTTTATCTCACACTACGCATACTGTTGGTCTCACACTGCACATACTATAATTTTCCCTTCTTTATAGTTCAACTCATTTTTCATTCAAAACAACCAACCACACACAGTCACTGTGTGTTTCTTTTTATATTCTACAACCCCTTCGGTTACCCCTCAAATCCCTAGAACAACGCTTTAGCAACTGAAACGCCAACCATCCAAGAACCAAGATTTGGTTCTGCTAACTGAATCATAACTGAACAATTAATCGTGAAGAGAAACAATAGCCCTTTGATCAGATTTCCAAGTATCCAACACTGTTGGATTACAAGCACAAGGTTTCATGTTGATTTTTCCATTTCGCATTTGGTATTTCGGCATTTCGGCATTCCTATGGTGAAGAGTATCAACACTCCAAGTCCCAATCCCTGAAACTTCGAAATTTTTTAGCTCCACTAGCTTCTTCCCCTCACGTGACCACTAGTGGTGACCACAGGCTGCGCCAAAAGGCGTTTCGCAATTTCGCATTTTGGAATTTCGTGATTTCGCATATCATGAGTTTGAGAGGTTAGGGAACCTCATTCATTTGACTTTCCATTAAATGAAATGATTATCTTTTGCCACGTGTCCTATGGACCCAATGATCTATATCTTATCATGATTTCGAAACTTCATGGGCCTTCGTTGTGTCTGATCAATGGTCCATATCTATCCTCGATACGACGTCTAGGATTATTTCATGATTTTTCATATCACAAGTTAGAGGGGTTAGAGAACTCCTTCCTTTGACCTTTCAGTCAGCAAAATGCCAATCTTTTTCTATGTGTCCTTTGGCTTCAATGACCAGGATCATTTCACAAATTCATGAGCCTTCATTGTGCTTGATCAATGGTCCAGGATATCCCTTTGATCAACGACTCATATTAATTCACGATTTCGAATTTCACGAGTTTGAGAGGTTAGGCACTCCTTCCTTTTACCTGTCAGTCAGCGAAATGCTGATCTGTAACCATGTGTCCTTCTTGAAGATGGAAAATTCTCTTGCTTTCGAGATTTCGAGGTTCGCTACTTCTAAGGTTAAAGTTCCTTTGATATTTGATTTCCTGGTCTGCAAAAATCTGAAATGGAGTCTTTGACATGCTTTGATCTTTCAAATTTTGTGATTTCATCATTCTTGTCGTGAGTGTCCATGACACCTCCAACTCCCAGTATCTGAAACTCTGAAATGGAGATTAAGTCATGGTTTCACATTTCATGATTTCATCATTCTTGTTGTGAGTGTCCTTGACACCTCCAACTCCCGTATCCGAAACTATGAAATGGATATTAAGTTGTGGTTTCGCATTTCGCGATTTTCTGCTGTGAGTTGCTTCCTTGACTCCTCCAACTCCCGATATCCGAAACTCTGAAATGGAGTTTACGCTTCTGATCTTGCCATGCGATCATCGTTGTGTTGTTGATCTTCCTTGCCTGCTTGTTTTCCATTGTTGTCTCCCAACTGTAAACCTGCCAACGTCTCTACTATTCTTTCCTGTAACCATACCTTTTTCATTGTTGTTCTTGACATCAATAACTGTAAGCATGCTATCATTGTTTTTGTTCTTGCCTGTAGACATGCCATCATTGCTGCTATTCTTGACATCAATGACAAGCACGCTCTTCTTGTAAACATGCCAATAGATTGTTGATAGTATTGGTAGTGTGTTTTCATTGATGGAAACATGAGTCAAACATGTATAGTAATCAGAGAAAAAGGAAGATCACCTAGTGGCAGAAGAAATTTGTGGTCACTTTGTATCACGATAAGATCAACATGATCCTATGATTCTAAATTACAGGAGAGGTAGCATGCAAATAATCCATGTACAAAATAAATAAATAAGTACAAGGAATTAAGATCTCAGGAGGGTTAGGGACTGAAGATTATTGCACAAATGAATGCACAAACAATTGTTAAAAAGATTAGGAGAAATGGAAATGAAATAGATCAGAAGCAAGAAACGTTAAACAAAGCTCAAAAGGGAAAGTGCATTGTAGAAATGCGCTAGGGATTGAATTCCCAATAGATCAACGATATTGGTTCAGATAGAATCTACGTATAAACCCAAAATAATAGTATATATGATGCACAAGAGGCTCATAAGATATGATGTATATGAGCCATCCATTATCATTTCGGGACAGTCTAGGACTATCAAATTTAGGGGAAGTTAGAGGTTGGGAAGAATTATATATCAATCAATAGATTTGAAGTAGTAGATTCAGGAGGTTTCCCAATTGTTAATATCAAGTAGGGAATTCAGATGAAATCTCGACCATCCAATCGAGTTTAATGGAAGAAAAGTGTAAGCCACAAATATCCCGAGTCTTGTATTAAATGAACTAAAGAAAACCGTAGATATGGAGTGAGAATATTGGAACCTTAAGATCAGGGTTGTGTAGTAGAAGTCAACTCCGATGCTGACTACACTGGAGAAAATAATCCAAGAACAAGCAATATTACCCAAAGGATGAAGCCCCAGAGTCACAAAATCTCATTGACCATCAGATCAACAAATCTAGTCAATCATTGATATAGAGTAAAAACTGTCAGAGAGAGACCAAATCTAGCCTTGACCTACTCCATTGATAAACAATTCAAATGAGCCAAGAACTCTCGAATCCTGAAGTTCCTGAACAAACAGAGGCCATAGGATCAAGACTGGAAATATCTATGGTGTTAGATATATTCAGAACTTCGCTAATTCATGAGTATTAGATTGAAGTCTCAAAAGTGTCATATTCCCAAAGCAATGACAGCTGTCAGATCAATAAGAAACTTCAGATGAACCTATGATCGTTAGATCCAGGAGGAGCACATGTGACACATTAGGAGATCCATGTCAGCAAGGACACATGGCGCAATCAGATGGTGACAAGTTTTAAGGTCCATTTGGCATGCTAGGTATACATAAGTCATGAATATATGTGACACGTGGAAACCACTCAGTCAGTGCCATGTCAACAGTGAGGTCAACAACAAATTCACTCCGGGATTATGTTCTTTAGGGAAAAACCAATTTCTCCTACCAGCAACTACCCAAATTGTTGAAGGATGAAGTTGCGAACTAATGCTTGTTGTTGATATAAGATCCTCCAGGATGTATCATGATCGTTAGATCAAGCATAGTGGAAAGATAGAGTAAGCACAAATCACAAGGTAATTCTAACCATTGATCTACTCTGGGAGAATTCTCGACCATTAGATCAAGTGCAATGGAAGGATAGCGCAAGGTGTACTAAAAAACTGACAACAAAGCCTTATGGATTATTTGATAGGTAAACACTCTGGAGGGATTGAACTAACTCGAAGTTCTAGTAACCTGGAGTCCTGGAGAGCTGAAGCTCCGAAGTAAGATATGACCGTCTGTCGAGAAGAAATATTCACGATAAATATCCTAAAAGCACACAATGGGAAGGCCATTAACAAAATGTCTTGTTGAGGTTGCGTAGATTATCCACTCAACCATAGATTAAGACATAATCAACTAGTCTACGAGTAAATAGATAATACGCACATCGGTGAAATTTACTCTAGGGATTTGGAATATTACAAAGGCAAAAAATCCCTAAGGCCAAAGTACCAGTGGAATTGGTTCCAACACCGGTCATGTGGTAAGGTAAAGAAGCTAAAAAGGAAAGAGCTAACATAAAAATGCTTGGAATGGTTAATCCCATGGTCCTAGCTCTTGAACATGTGGAGGTTATCAAGAAAAAAGTGCTAATATGCACTCTGACAGAATTTTCTCTGGGAGAGTTGGAAGAGTGCAGGGGACCAAATGTCTTGAAGGATGAAGCTCTAAAGTAAATGACAGTTGTCCATATCAACATGCAATTAAAACATGATCGTTTATATTGATAAGAAATTAAGCACTAGTTCGGGTTAGCACTTAGACACCACTCTCGGTCACAACAGTATGGTCATATGAAAAAAAAAGGGGAGTTACAAGCTAAGAACCAGTCAATTCCAGGTATAGGAAAATGCGCAAGATAACCCAGTAACAACTGGATTCATATCTATTGAGAACTAAGGATGAAACGAAAGTGTGAAATCGAAATAACAAAGTCGTTCCATGATTGTGATTGAATCTTAAAGGTTGATCAACATATATATGATGAAGAATTAGCCATGTCACGATATTATATGAATAATAATGAAAGAAGCACAAATAGATATTAATTCCATAGTAACGAGCCCATGGTCATTTAAAAAGAATGGTTTGAAGGAAGCGCTTGTTTCCAATAATTAGTGATGGGTTAAAATGATGAAACAATTTGAAAGGGATTTGAAGTCTTTAACAAACTATAATTAATAATAATAATAATAGAAGTTATTATTATTAAAATGAATGAAAGGGTGCAATGATTCATTATCAAAAGACAATCATTCAAGTTCACACCAATTGGAAGACTATATAAACAAATAAGCATGGTGAACAAAAAATGTAGTTGAATTTGTTGAAGTATATATATTTATATATAATGGATTGAATGAATGTTCATTCTATCAGGTTGGTGTCTGTTTACAAGTTGGGTCTTGTATGAGAATTGGATTCATCACATGTTGGCCCTCGACCAAGTTTTGGGAAACATTTGGTCAGCTTTGATCCACTTTTGGACTTTGACACGTTGGTTGAAGAAGGAGCGCCCAGGCAGAGCTGAGATCACGGATCTCACTGATTTTCAGGGTTAAGTGGATCCAGTAAATGGTCCTCTAGGGTTTTTGTAATGAGTTTATGGGATGTCGGAACATGGGGTTTAGCCATGATTAGGCCTTATTGTAAGGGTTTGTAAAATATAAATAAATAAGAATGTATTGTAGAAGAGGAAGCAAAGGGAATGTAGTTCTGTGTGAACATAGTTTCTTTGTGAAAATTAATGTCTATGGGTTAAGAATTTGTGCTCGATAGAGAGTTGGCTCTATGCCTTGACCTAGTTTTGAAAGGAGGATATGGTGCTCAGTGCACATGTCTCATGTTTGGTGTGAATCTTGACTCTGTGGATTAGTGCACAGGAGCGAATGAATGTAAGATCTTGACGAATAATAAAGAGGCAAAGCGGTTGGTGGACCTAGCCCCAGACTGGGGCGAACCACATATAACTAGTGTCTCTAGTTTGATTTTTGTTGTGTTATTTATGTTATGAATCTTCTTAGTGATTTGAATATGATGTGTAATTAATAGATCTCGGATTGCTTAAATGATTTACTTGTGTTAAGGGTAAATAAATGCTAGATCTAACTTGTCATGCTCGATTCTTAGGGTATATAATAATTCCTTATTACTATGCCAATCTATCCTGGTTATGCTCTGCGATGTTAAGAGGATTAATAAACTAAGGCATATCACCTTCTAAGTGTTAAAAGAACATTCCGCGAAGTGCTTTTATCACAGATTTGTGTCTCATCCTGGTTACATACACCTGTGTCATGTAATCTCCCCTACTTCTACCTCAGATGAGAATTCTCCTGCTTCACAGGTGTTGTCAAAAGGGCTGGTAGTCGGGGTTTTGTTGGTGTGTTGTTAAGCGTTGAACCCTGGGTCTTCCCCTGTGACAACAAATGGTTCTGTTGTTGGGACCTGAAATTGTGATTGTTGGGAACTGAAGTAAAGGAAAAGAGAATCTCTGTGCATAGATCTGTTGCTGAAGTGGGCAGTAATCTACTTGACTTGCGAAGCTTTGTGCCAAGAGAGTAAGTTGTTCTGAAGAAATAAGGTAAGATCCTAAAAGAGGTAAATATATGTGCTTTGGCAAGAGAAAGATAAGTGAAAATATTTTTTTTTGAAAGCATAAATTTAAGTATGATTAATATATTTTGTCCTAGTCTGAAGGCTAGGGCGTGGTTGAAAGAAATATTTGATTTGAATAAACTTAATGGAAATGAATAAAGATATGTTATGCCTATGCATAGAAAGCGTTTTTGGACTAATAAGTGGATGCAAGAACCTAGATTTGTTTTTTGCATATTGTAGGTCCAACACTATGATCCGAGGGGAAGTGCGCAGTATAGAAAAGGTTGGGGAACATTTAAAATAAAAAGAGGATTGACATTATGTTATAATTGCAGAAGACCGAGACATATTGCTAAGGAATGTCCTGAGGTAGGCCCTATTTGTATTTTTTGTAAGATTGTTGATCATGAGGTTGAGGATTGTCCAAGGATTATTGCTAAAGTTAAAGGAATGAACATGAGACAAGAAAACTATCAAGAGA
This sequence comes from Picea engelmannii, assembly GCA_009831015.1. Taxonomy (NCBI): domain Eukaryota; kingdom Viridiplantae; phylum Streptophyta; class Pinopsida; order Pinales; family Pinaceae; genus Picea; species Picea engelmannii. Next base: position 61,857 of record ML813241.1, read on the forward strand.
CTAAGGAGATGGGTCAAACTACGTTATTACAGTTGAAAGAAATAATGGATGATCATAATATGATAATTATCGATAGACCGATATCCATCGAGGAAGTTCTTAATAAGATAATGGCCGATAGACTGATATCCGAAGGTATCCAGATGCCGTCGACTAGGGGACAACAGGCTTCCCCTTCGACTAGACATTGTTCCGGTCATGTCAACCCCGTAACTGAACAACGAAGTAAGCACCATGGTGATTTGGATAATGCAAACAAAATCCCATTGATCCTACCTGAATATATCCCACCTTTGGCTGGCGCTATTAACCATGAAATTGTCCCCCTAGATTTTGAGTACGCCATGTTCACTACGTACATTCCGAAAGGAATACGCATAGTCGAGAGTCAGTTAGAATAGATCCCACTATTGAAGAACAATGACTTCAACTTAGGAGACCGAAAGAACTACGCCATGTTAGCCCCCCACCACTATCTCACAAAGACAAATGGAAAAAAATCTCGCCTAGTTTCATAGCCATGGATTAAGGGGTTGGCATAGTCCATTATGTTGAACGTGATGAAGATCCCGCATTTGCGCCACCACTAGGAGGTTAACGCTTGCGTTAAACTCCTGTTGTAGTGTTATCATGGCAGATACTTATGTCTTTAAAGAAGGATTATTGTGGATCTCACGTTGATCCATCGGATCACAGGCTTAAGCGTGAAGGGTCCCAACCCTCAACCCTCAATAGTTTTATCCAGGGAAGGCATCAGACTGATATTTGGTGCAGCGCATCAAAGAAGCTTACGAAGAAGTAGAAAAAGTAAAGAGAGGTTACAAGGTAGCCTCTATGCAGGATGGCACAGTGCGCCTCGCTTGACAACTTCTAGATGGAAAGATAGTAAGGAAGAACCTCCCCACATAGGTCACCAGGTTCGTGGTGGACCTCTCAGGAAAGTTTGTGGAGGGCATGCAGATGAACTGGGTGAACTACCTTGTAAATGAACTAGAGAAGGATTTCCGCGAAGCCCATGATTTGGGATATGAATTCCATTACAGTTGTCTGATCATTTTGATCGCATTTGTCGCTTAGAAAATGCCAGAAGGATCCACCTTCCCAGATATCGAACCTTCGGAACCGTTGGCTACTCTATTTTCAACCCTGTGGTATACCAATGACATGACGAAGCAGTGGAAGTCCAATGTCGTGTTCCATGGGTATTAACAACAGCTGAAGGTCACTATCGAATCATTCCCATGTATGAAACCATGCACCCTACACTAGTACCGACCAATAGCGAAGTTCTGCACTGATCCTCATTTCATATACATCACCGCGTGCAAAGATAATAACTAGGAAGAATTAAAGTCATACTACAAGCTGACTGATGATGATATGGAACATATTACATAGGAATGGCCAGAGGATTTTCTTGTGCCTTTCGCTAATGTAGAATTATCTGACATTGACACCATAGGAAGCACCATATTTACACGGGTTGAGCATGTCCGATAGTCCAGTGGGATGAAGAAGAATAAAAAGTAGGAGGAAGTCCAGGATATAGAGAGTGATGAAGAAGAAAATGTGTAATATCCCTAGGTTGAACCCAATTGTAAATGTAAGTACACATGTTCGTAAGTTGGTGAATTGTTTGGCATCATTTTGTATGCACCTTCCATGTCATAGTGCGTGCATGTACTGCATAATCAAATGAGGCAGTGTGCACATTCCAGGATACCGCACGTAGCAACTTAAGTGCGCATGATTTTGAGGCCAAAGAGCCTTTGTGTATATGAGGTGTTTTATAGCCTGGTGAGCCTGTTATTATAAGCTAAGATGTTTATGTTTTGATTAGGATGGAGAGCCTAGATATTGAAGTCAAGTGCAACTTTTTTTGTATATGTCTTATCATTAATATAAAATACATCGTTGCGCATAGACCGACCATGATAAATTAGTATGGGGGACTAAACTCCACTTGTTGGGAAAGGGTGGGTGCTAAAATTGAAGGAAAAGGGATAAGCTAGGGAGCTTAAGCCAAAAATGAATACTATATTAATATTTCTTAAAGTATAAAGTATGGATAATTATTTTATCCTAAGTTCCAAAGCTAGGGACAAGTGGGACAAAGTAGCTCCCAACATGACAAGTGTCAAGCTAGGGACATGCATACATATTGTTGGGGCTTAGCCCATTTTGGGGATGATTCTTTCCATGATTCATTCCATCATCTGGTCATCCATTAAGCCATACGATGATATTTTCACACACACAATCAACTATCCTCCGTATTTTCCTGTCATTGTATCTGAAATTGCATCCATAGCCATACTTGTTTGTGTAGCTGGTTAGCTTGGGAGTTCGACTAAAGAAGTGGGTTGTTAGGCTTGTGGGATATTGAAGAGGCAGGTTGTTAGGCCCATGAGAAATTCCTCTCTGGGTGAGAGCATTACTGGGAACTGATTTCCCAAAGGTGCTAAACTGCAACTACAGGGTTCTGAGACTTCTTGTCTGACCTATTGTTGAAGCCTAGAAAGGAAGTGGGGTAGCCAAAGGAATGTTGAGCAGAGAAGGGGCACAATTCCTATAGTGGGGCAGGCATGTGGGGAATGTGGGAGTGTAGGATGTTAGTTTGTGTTGGCACATGTGACAGAGTCTTTCCTGTTGTCTATGAACCATTATCCTGGTTAGAAATCCCTTTACCTGGGCGGAGTTTACTCCCAGCTCGGGGGTGACCCATTGCTGAGAGTGATGAGTAGTGTGTTCTAAGGCTTGGAGGTCCGTGGAAGGTGATAATATTACCAAGATAAGTGTCAATTGTGTGATAAATTTACATGTTGCATTGTCATTTATGTGTTTATTTTTATGGGTTTATCCTATGTGTGTTTATAACTATATTTATATTTATGGGTCTTTCCTTTATATACTGCATGTACATGTTTACTGTTATTTTAGTGTGAATCCATGCATTTACATATGTATTTGTATGTTTACATTTTACATATATATTTCTGCAAGAGTTTTGTGTGTATATATTTTAATTGCATGCAGTTCAAAAAATTTATGTGGCATAGCTCAGTTGGGTGTTGGGTATGTTACAGTATGTTCTGTAGAGAGAAAAAAAGTGTTCTCTGGAGTAGCATGGCTCAGCATGGGTGGTCGGGGATGATACAATATGGTATTAGAGCTTCAATTTTCAACATTGATCCTATATGGGCCGAGCAAGTTGAGTTGAAGTGAAATTTCATAGAGGATTGATTTCAAAGTGGCCAAATTTCAAGTCACATAGTGTCCATGGTAAATTTTAGGAGCAACAATGTGGAATTGAGAAAAGCCCCAATTCCTATTGTTAAATTCATGAGAAGATGGAGAAATTCAGCTAAGTGGTGAGATATTATTGGTTTAATATCCATTCTAACAAATTCAGACTTGGAATTGGTCGAATTTGAAGTTACAATGAAACCATGACAGATGGAGCGAGATTAGTAAATAAAATTATCAATTCGTGAATTGATTTTGGGTAAATTTGTTCCAGAAATGTCAACCCACAACGATTTATTGTTATAGAGGTTGAACTAGTGTTCTCGGGGTGAAATTGAACGAATTTTATAGTTGCAGAATGTTTATGGTAGAAATTGGGAAAAAAGTTAGGTAAAAGCCCCAATTTCTACAGCAGAATTCAGGAGGAAATTTATGTGCATAAAAATGAGTGTGCGTAGATGGGTGCACTAAAAATGCATGATGTGCAGTGAAAATATTGTGATATGTAAAAATTGGGCACTGCGCAGAAATATGTTGGCGTGCGGGTGCCTGCGCTAAAATTGGGCGTCCCATGGAAAAATGTTGGTTTGTGGGTGCGTGCACTAAATTTTGGCACCGCGTGGAAAAATGTTGGTGTGCAGTGCGTGCGCTGAATTTTGGCGATGCACGAAAAAATGTTGGTATGCAGGTGCGGGCGCTAAATTTAGCATTGGGTAGTTGCAGATAGAGTGGCATGCATGTAATACTAGTGCGTGGTGTTCATACACATGATAAGGTGCACGCAGTGTGCACACACATAATAATGGTGCACGTGGTGTGCGTAATATTGGGAGAGTGCAGAGGAGTTTGGTTGGTGCATGCACAATATTGGTATATGTTGTCGTGTGATAGTTTAGTTAATGGTGCGCACATAGTATTGGTGCACGGTGGGGAGTATTAAAATTTGGCATGGTGCACCGTGTAGAGTAAAATGCACGCGGAATATCAATGCACAATAAAAAAACTACGAACAAGTAATAGTGCAAGAATCAGAACTCTGCGCAGTGGATATTGCCGCATGACACAAAAGTAGTGCACACAAGTTATTGACACGATCGAGAAGTGACGGATAGTGGTTATAAGTGTGCAGAACATGAATTACCTTGTGGTGTTGTTGTTCATGTTAAATATGGGTGTACAGGCTAAAATTTGTGCGTGCGAAGTCGTTTTGATGGTGAACAACAACAGAAAATGAACAATTTTCCACGACATTTTATACTGTTTGAACGTCATCTTTTTGCAGTGTGTTTTTGAGGCCCTTAAGAGAGTTTTTAGCTACTCAAAAACAACGAGAATAGAGTGTACCAAGGTACACTATGTCTCTATAGCTCAAATAAAAGATCTTAGAGAGATCTTTTTAATCATGTAAACTGTTCGTCAAACAGAGCTTTTATGATATGGTTACAACACAAACAATGGAGGGTAAATTTTAAGACCCAACTAACTTCAAGGAGCCATAACTTTCTGCTCCATAATCAGATTGAGGCACAGGTGAAGTCAATGGAAAGCTATCGAACCATAGAAGATATTTCCAGAGCTGCATTAAATTTCTGGGCATGTTAAAAATGTTTAATATGGAAAAGAAGGTACCTGTATCACTTCAGACCAAAAACATGAATTGGCCTAGAACTTCAGCAGGCTGTAACTAGCAGTCCAGAACTCAGAAAAAGGTTAAAATTGGACAGAGTGTCCATAATACGTATATGAAGAAAAAATATTGAGATCCTACAAAAAATCCAATGGAGTAGGTGCAAAAATGCATAATTACAGCGCAGAGTTGCGCCAAGTTGAAGAATGAACAGAAAAATTAATGGGCAATTTTGAAATAACCATAACTTTCTTCTTAAGACTTGGAATTGAGCATGGAAAACGACGTTGGAAAGGTCTTGGATAGTAGAATATAATAATCCACCCATAAAATTGATCTGGGCATTCATTTTTTTAGGAAATAAGAAGAAAGAGTTATGATATATTATTGAACCAGAATGGTTCATATTTTTCATGATATTGGTTAGTCAATTAGCCTGACAAAGTTTTGTTGGTTGCACATTTTGTAGAGTTAACAACAAATAGATTAGATTAGGATGAAAAAAGAGTCCGGAGAAATGGAATATGCATAGGGTACTTATAGCCAGAAAGATGAGATCAGAGGGATGGATGTCCATTTGGGCATTGAAGGAACAAATTCCAATGGACATGGAGAAGGAAGGGATGAAAACATCAATATGGTAGAGACCATTAAAAAATTGCAGAAGGATTTCCAAAGCCATAAAGATGATAATGAAAATATTATGAGAGCCAAGGAGAAGCAGGATGACTTCAACATGAAGTTAATGCAGAGCTTGAACAAAATAGAAAATAAATTGGATAAGGAGAGTGGTTCATGCAAATCAGGAGGTCACAAGTCTCCTGATGAAAAAAGAAGAACATGAAGTGCTAGTAGACATCATTGTCACTCCTTGACGCATTCAAATAAGAGGGAACACAACAACTCAAGTCCATCCCTTATTAGGAAGAACAAGAGGTATGGGGTAGATGAGCTACGAGGAGAAATGAAAAAAATAAAACTTCCTACATTTGATGGTGAGCACAAGAAGGATGAAGATGCAGAGACATGGCTGTTGGGCATGAGAAAATATTTTCAATTGCATAATTATTCATCTCATGCATAAGGAATAATTTCCATATATCAACTCAAGGGAAAGGAATCCATGTGGTGGGATCATCTTATGTAGGTGCAACACATTAAAGAGAAATGTGTTGTTTATTAGAATTCAGAAGAAGCACAATGTTATTGATTTTTCGTCGATGTTTCGGATCCACAACATGATCCATCTTCAAGAAATAAAAGCTTGAGAAAAAATTAAAGAGAAGAACCCTAATAAATACTTAAACATAGCGGAGGGAACCCTAAGGTTGGCTGGGTGAAACCCTAGATTTAATAAAATTATTAATAAGTATTCTTATTATAGATTTTATAATAGTTTAATAAAGGGGAGGATGTTTTTTATTTAAAAAAATTGTTGATTAATATATTAAGTGGTAGTTTTTAAGGAGGTAAGGTAGAAATTTTAATTCTTATTTTGATTTGATAATGAGTTTATTGTTATTAATGTCTTGGTTTTGGTAATGATTAATGTATTGGTTTTCTAGGCTAGTTTAGTTTAGTTTAAGGAAGAAATTGAATTTGATAGTGGAATAATTTTATTAGGGGAGTTAGGTTAGATAGTTTAATAAACATAGAATTATTAAAAAGTTTATTGGTATTTTTTTAAGTGTGTATAGTTATTAAAATAATTGTTAATTTTAGTAGTTTAAGGGAGAATCATTAGGTAAAAACGCAGCTGGTGAGGTGTCCTGGGGAGAAAGCTTAAACTATCTTCTTCTTTCTCGAATGAGCAGGATCCAACTATCACTAATCTCTAGACCGTTGTCTTTGTTTAGGTTATTGGGATATTTGATGATTTTGATTACTTCCCTAATTCGTTGTTTAAGGAGGGGATCTTCTCTTGCTAAGATTTTGGTGTCTTCTAAGCACACATGGTGCTTTGTTGTGAGAGAGTGTTCGGCTAAGGTTGAGTTTCATGTCCGTTCATTTTTAATGTTAGCACCATTAAAAATCAATATTAAATATCATGGTGCTAACATTAAAAATATCATCTCATGTTGAGTTGCATGTCCGTTCCTTTGCAATTGTGTTGGTCAAGTTTGTATTTGACTGATCTCATGTTCCGTTTGATGGTATCAAGTGGTTTGAAAGAGGTCTTAATCTCATTTTTCTTCAGGATTTTTGCAATCTTATCAATAACTCCTTGGATATAAGGGAGATAAGAAGTCAGACTATGGGTTTGGTTGTTTTGGTGTTGAGTTCTATTATCCTCTCTTTCTATGGATTTGTTTATTGCATTCTTAATCTCTTTTTCTTTGTAGCCTATGCTCATGAAGACTTTTTTGAGGTGATTTTTCTCCTATTCTAGGTGTTCTTTATCTAAAATTCTTATGGCTCTTATGGATAGGGTGTTAAGAAATCCTAATGTTTGTGTGGGGTGATGATGGGAGTTGGCATGAAGGTAGTTCTCTGTGTGGGTCATTTTTCTATAGACTGAATGTCCAAGTTTCCCATCTTCTTTCTTATTGATTAATATGTTTAGGAATGGGATGCTACCATTATCTTCAAGTTCCATTGTGAATTTAATTTCTTTGGAAATATTATTAAGATGTTGAAAGAATTTATCTATCTCTTCTTTCCCATGTGGCCAAAGTACATTAGTATCATCAACGTAATGTTTCCATCTTAGAGGTTTCAGGGGGTAGGAATCTATGGATTTATTCTCAAACTTTTCCATAAAAAGGTTGGCTATGATGGGGTAAAGTGGATATCCCATTGCTATGCCACTAGTTTGCTCATAAAATTCTCTTTGATAGATGAAGAAAGTGGACCGAAGACAAACCTCGACTAGTTTCATTGTTTCAGGATCAGTAACCTCTTCGACAACTAGGATTGCTTCATTAAGAGGGATCTTTGTGAATAAAGAGACAACATCAAAGCTAATGAGGGTATCATCCGGCTTCAATTTTTCATTATTAGTAATGTTAATGAAGTCATTTGATTCTTTTATGAAGGATTCTATTTGACCTACTAAGGGGACTAAGATTTTTGTGATGAACTTGGCAAGCTCACATGTGGGAGATATTATGGTATTAACTATAGGTATGAGAGGAATTCCTTCTTTGTGAATTTTTGGTAGACCATAGATTCTCAGAGTGATTTCATTATTGGGAAGCAATCTCTTTTTCATCCTCTCATCTAAGATGGAGTTTTTAATGGATTTCTTCACTTCTGTTGTAATCTTCTTAATGAGGTTATTTGAGATATTTCTGTAACTACCACTCTGTGATAGGTGTTCGTTCATTTTCGTGTTGTAATCTTCTTGATTCATAATAATCATGGCACTACCCTTATTAGCTCTGAGTATTACTAGGTTTTTGTTGTTATAGAGGTTTCTTAATGCTTGGTGTTCTTCTCTGATGATGTTGCTCCTTGGAGGTTTGGATTTTCTGAGGATAACTGTGCAGTGTTGTCTAATGGGTTCCTTGTATTCATCTACTAAGGTGTTGATGCTATCTTGTATGCAGAAAATGAGGTTATCAAATAGGATGGAGGAGGGGAGACTGGGAAACTCAAACCTCTTTCAAGCACGCTCCATTCAGGTTGGTTCAAATTGTGGGGAGACAGGTTCATGACCTTGGTGTTGCTACTGTTGTTTGTGCTATTCTTCCTATTGGGTAGACGGTTAAATGACAAATTGGCAAGAGAAGAACACCTGCTTAAATCACAAATTATGGAAGCAATCAAAATCATCAAACGATGAATTAGCAAGAGAAGACCACCTCCTTAAACGACGAATTAAGGAAGCAATCGAAATCATCAAACACTAGAAAATTTGGGTAATTTTACAATGACTATTTCAACGTTATGTCGTTGATATTGCGATGAATCTTGAGTCTATGAAACATCTTTTTATGGCACGTGGCAATTTCGATGAACTTGAATTAACGTTACAAGAGCGACGAACCTAGGGAACTTCTCACAATTGTGACAAAAAAAGAAATATCGTCGTCAATACGATAATATATGTAAACTAAGTGAAACCAACAGTTCGTCTCGATTGTGACGACAATTTTCATTGTCTATATAGCAAATGTGTCGCAACAATTTTTTTGGCATCGCACTTGTGATGACAACATTTATTTGTTTATATAGAAAATACGTCGCAACAATTTTGTTGTCGTCGCACTTGCGATGACAATATTTTTGTTTTATATGGTGAATGCGTTGCAAGAATGAAAACATTTATTTGTTTATATAGAAAATGCGTCGCAACAATTTTTTTTGTCGTCGCACTTGTGACGACATAATTTTTGTTTTATATAGAGAATTCGTCGCAGGACCGACAACATTTTTTTGTTTATATAGAAAATGCGTTGCATTAATTTTGTGGTTGTCGCACTTGTGACGAATTATTTTTTTGTTTATATAGAAAATGCATCACAGGAACGACAACATTTTTTTATTTTTATAGCAAATTCGTTGCAGGTATATTATTTTCATCGAAATTGCGACAACAAATATTTATTTATTTTTTAGGTGGAAATATTAATATTAATAGCTATTAATAGAAAACATTGACATTATTTATTATTTATATTAATAACTTCTTTTGCATGGGAACTTGGTGTTTTTTCCAACAACCGAGCAAAAGCTTATGCACTTTGGAAAGGATTGAAAATTTCTAAAGGTTCATGTGCTCTATCATTGGTTGTAGTGAGAGATTCAAATACAATCATTAACCATATGGAATTCGTTGTGCGCTAAAATAGTCTCATTGAAGGTTATAAGGTTACATATAAAATAAATAATGCAATATAGAAGATGAAATACTCAAAGAAAATGTGTTTGAACTGAAATATGTGCTTGGGTGGTACAACAACTATTTGATAATACTTATTTCAAAAGGTCAATGACAATGTATGGATTTGATGTAAGAGTTTCACATGGTGTATTTTACAAATACAAAACACAATCCTAAGACTCTAAAAAAACTCTAATGACCTTCACTCAAATAGTTTAATAGTAATTAGGCCTTCCAAGTGCTTCAATGTATGGTGATGCAACCCACCATAGAAAACACATGAAGGTATGAGAGGCACTATGATTCCACTATAGGGGAAGATGAAAGGGGACCTATGGGAAAATAAATCCTCTATCTCCAAGGTCATTCTCAAAACTCATATTCTTCTACAATGTGCCTTAAATGAATCCATATACCTTCTTTGAATTATCATCTAATCCTTGAATCTATGTAAGAGGTTGGTGGGGAAAGTCTTTTCACATAATAATGGGAGCATGGGTTGAGTATAATATTCATGCCATGGGAAGTGTAAGAGTCCTACATTCCGCTAGTTACAGGTAATGCCATCCATCATTTCCACAAATGATATCATT
>ML813242.1:4584-36846 GCA_009831015.1 Picea engelmannii
AACCTGGCAAGATCAAGTGTTCCACAAACTTAATTCTTTCCAGAATTAGTCAATTGGTGTGTTGTCAATTACCAAGTGGATAGGTAATAAATAATTTATGTAGATGATTCTGGGATAGTCTTTCAAATAAGTAAATAATCCATTAAATCCCAAATGCTCCAAATTTCAGACCATGCTTCATATAAAACCCTAAATTATGATGATCTTTCCTCTAAGTACCAAGTGTTATCATAGTTTGAAAGAGAGGAGCTATTGAGTAATGTATTAGCCCTAGATGCCTCATTAACAACTAGTCCACCTCCTTTCAAACCTACCATCTTCCCTGAACTAACCAGGTAGGTTATTACCATTATTTGTTAGCTTTTAGGCTATGAACATGATAGATAAGTGGATGAAACTATTTTAGGGATTCTTTTTATCTTACATCCACTGAAGTCAATCAACTTCACAACATTTGATTATTTTCAATTCCTATAGGAAGTCATAAACATCCAATTGTAAAATTTCCACAACATTAAGTATTTTAGGTATCGGGCCTACTTGGTGCACCTCATATTTTGCAATAATTATTCCTATTTTGAGAGCTTTGGGATCAAAACAAAAAATGATTCAGGTAAAACCAAGCCATTAATTGAGTGGACTAAGGAGGTGAGGAAACAAGACCAGAATAAAGGTTTCAGCCTTTATGTAAACAAGTTCATGAGTGCATGTTACATTCTGATCCATGGCACTCAACCTCCTAGGATGTTTCTTGAATTAAAAAAGATATCGCAGTTGAGTAAAGATGCCAAATCAAGAGATTGGTACCTGGCCGAGGATCACACCATAATTAGAGCATATGGTTTTGAACAAGATCCTAACAAGCTACCAATTTTCCCAACTCTAAGAATATTTGCTTTGGAATACATTTGACAAAGGATCATTTAAGATCATTTTTATTTTCCCTAGCATAAGTAGGCCATCACTTTCAATCTACCTCAAGAGGTTATCCCTTTCTTGGTCAAGCTTAGAATTGCTCTAGCTGTTACAGAAGAAATTCCACAACATTTAGATTTTGAAAAAGGAATTAAATGGATGTATGACCCACATGGTGTGCTTGTATCCATAAGGCCCATGTACAAACATATGCCAAATCCTGTAGTGGAAATAATTGCTAACCTAGATTCATTGGAAGAGGTTAAGCAAGGGCCCAAAATCAAACTACCACTCAGTCAATGAACCAATCCAATGTAATTCAAACTCCTCAAAAACAAGACTTACAAATTAGAAAGAGGAAATTTTTAGACATGCATTATGAAATGGATATTAATGATCAACTGAGTGAGCAGCTAAGAAAAAATCATAAATGTGATGAGTAATTAGACTTAAAAGGGTTCTTAGATGATTTTACAGGAAAAGAGAATGGTATATTGCAAATCATACAAGGACCTACTATCACTATTGAGCATCTCACTTCAACTCTATTATCAACAAAAAAAGTTTCATAGACCTCTACAACTGAAGGAACCTCTGATAAGCAACCCTCACTCTTTTCTCAATATTTGGATATAAGGAGAAAAAATCAAGAGGTGAAAAAAAATGTATCCTTAGACTTGGAAAGAAAACAAAACCTAGACATAGTTATTATATGTTGTGGATTACCAACAAGGTAATTCAATTTGGTTGTACTAGAGTCAAAGGTACTCAAGCCTCTTTTTCCTATAGATTACAAATCCACTCAAATGAGGGTAAAGATCGGTGATATCCGCCTCGCGGATATGATTGAACTGCACAAGAAAACAAATGATATGATGTATAAAGGGGTCTTGCAATCCTCTACCAGTGAGATGAAAATGCAAAACATGGTAATCAAAATAGACAAGCAGTTGAAGCAGGAGAGGTTGGCCACTAAATCCAATAGAAATCAGATTAATGAGTTGGAGAGGAATATTATTTCCCTAGGAGCAGATCTTAAAAATCCTACTGTTGTAGAAGACCTAATCAAACAAAAGGATAATGAGATTAAGGTCCTTAAGAAAAAGCTAAATGTTTCTGATGTACAACATGTTCAGACCTCAAAGCTATAGGTTAGTCATGAGGAAAAGAAGTAGCTTTACAAACAATTATTGGAAAGTAGAAAGAACATAGAATTCCTACAAGCTGGAAATGAAACCTTGAAAGTCCAACAAACTCAATGATTGTAGGCATCCAATTCAGCTACAGTGAAAACTAATCCATTAGACCTAGAAGAGGTATTATCAAAAGTCATGGCTGATTTGAGTGTGAATGAGATCCAATTGGACACTATGACAAACCAAATCAAACACAAAGATGCCAAGGTAACATGACTACAAGATCAGGTGAAGAGAAGAGAAGTAATTTTGGCACAAATAAATGTTGCTAAAGAGGAAGCTCAGAAGGAAGAAAAAAAATGAAGGCAATGGTGACAGAGAGACCAACCATGAAAGGAGATAAGCATATAATTTGGGATGACATAGATAACACATTTTTTAAGAATTGGTCTTATTTTACCCCGGTGCAGGATGAGCTTGATCTAATCACCTTAGTCTTCAAAGACATAAAAAGAAAAACAAATAAGTTGGAGAATAAACCTAATTTGGAAACTAATATAATAAATTTCTTGAACAACATACTAAACAAAAATTGAAGGATTCACAAGTCAATTCCATAACTAGCATTATATTGGATGCTAAAAGAGTCATTACAAAAAGGATATTGCTACAAATTGCGGAAACTAAGGGCCATGATTTTATGAGGGAAATCTCTACTTTTAAGAAGATTTTTAGTGATGTCATCAAGCATGGATTACCATCGTTCTGGAATGGAAATGGGGATTTGTATCCAATGAATAATTTTTAGAAGCTATTAGGTGATGGGAGGAACAGTGACAACAAGTTCGAAAATCTTAATGGGACTTTGAAAGGGAAAGATGTAGTAGAATTGTTGGTAGGGGATTTTGAGTTGTTGCACAATTTGAAAATGACTTTTAGGAATTTACCAGCCCCATTTTATGAGAAATACACTAATTTGGATGAGGTAGTAAAAAACATGAATGATAATAAGTATCTGATGGGAAAATATTGGAAAAGAATGTGTCAATTTGCTAAATTACCATTGGGAAGACAAGCCGAATTGAGTGGCACACACCCAACTCCCTAAGGGAATATTTTACTGAGTAATTTTTCATTTACATTAATTTTTACCAAGGTAAAAACCTTTCAAGAATAAAGAAGTAGTAATACGTTTTAAGAAGTTGTTTTGCATACAATTGTATCTATAAAGGAGAAACAAGGCACATTATTGAAAGGTCATCATTTTTGAGAATCATAGTGTAACTTGTTCTCAGGTTTTCTAGATCAACAAAGTTCACAGAGGAAGAGACAGATTATGAGAAGATGACAGAGGGCCTTTAGATATTTATTCACCATGGTCGTATCAGTCTATATTATTGCATTGTACTCCATTGTATTCTCCATTTAAAGTCATACCTATACTTCATAAATCATAGATCTGATTTTGATCTAGGTGGATATCAGTGGCCACCTACCTATTCCACTGGCTGGAAAAACAGTTTTCCACCTTGGCAGTTTTTCGACAGTTTTTCGGGTTCCAAACTTTCGGGGCCGTTTTGAGGCCCTAAACAACTTTTTTTTTGGGATTTGGGCCCCAGGTGAATAACGAATGCAATAACTTGGGCCAGTTGGAAATTTTTATTCTCGGTTAGACCTTTCCAACGGGCTATCGTGCACCTAAAACTGAGATCGTATGCAAAAGTTACGACCCTGGGAAGTTGATGTACTAACTTACCCAAACGGGGCCCACATGACTTTTGGCGCTTCATCTCCTGGGGTTAGATTTTTGGATGTCTAGGGTTTTTGACATTCCTGTTTATTATAAAAGGCCTTCATAGCCTCATTGTAACCATCTTCTTGCGAATGAGCACAGTCGTCACATCTCTTCTTAGAGATAAGTCGCCACCATTCCAACAAGCTTGTTTTTTGTTGCAGTTTACAGTTTCAACTTATTTCCTTATTGAATATAAAACTAGTTTTATTGTATATCTGTTATTCTGTGTTAAGCATATGTTAATAATCTGTAGTGATTTTGTTCTGCTCATAAAATCTGGATCAGTGGTATCAGAGCGGTCTTCTCCTTGTCGTCTTAATGCATGTCCCCAACGAGGTCAGAGTACAAAGAATTGGGTCTTGAGCTTGTTTCTATTGAGGAAAAAATCTCTCGCAAGCCCAAGAAACCTCTCATGGCAGGAGAAAAGAAATATGACGAGACAAGAGATCCTTTCAAAATGTTTCTTAAGGAAGCCCTCATGCAACAAAGAAACGATATGATGGATAGTTTCGCGCAAATCCTTCAGCAACTACCAATAGGTGACACATCTTCTTCGAGCGGAGGCGTCGCCCCCTTCAAGGTACAAATCAACTTCAATATTCATGTATTTGAAGGTCAGATAGAAGCAGATGTTGTATACAAGTGATTGAATCTACTAGAAGGGTATTTTTTTGTCCATAAATTTTCAAATAGAGAAAACATTACTTTTGTGCTCCTCAAAGCCATTCTCCATGTCAAAGATTGGTGGGAAACTTTCTGTGAGAAAAAGGAAATAGATGAACCCTCATTATTTACAGTCACGACCAACTAGGAATACTTTAGGGACGCTATTAAGGAACAATACTACCCTATTGGAAGTTATGGCGATTTGTATACCAAATGGACCACACTGCGGCAAGAAAGAGACCAAGCAGTGCCAGAGTTAAAAAATATCTTCCATACCTTGCGCACCAAGCTGGGTATCAAAGATTCATAGTGACATCTAGTGCTCAAGTATCTCGATGCTCTGCATAGATACATCCAGACTGAAATGGAATTTCTGGACATCTCATCCTTAGGTGCGGCCTACCGATATGTCGTCAAAATCGAGCAGAAGATCAAACAAAAGACACGACAATTTGGGCCTGGGAACCCCTCACAGCAAAATCTAGGAAAGGACCACCCCAACCCACAGAACAAAGGATAGAGAAAATATGGACAGTATCAGGACAACCAGTCCAAGACACAAGAAAAGAAGGACACCGGAAAGACAAAGAAAGATACCGGTAAGTGGTGCGACTTCCATAAGAGCCCTTGGCATAACATTGTCGATTGTCGCTCAAAGTAGTCGTTGGTGACTGAAGTGAAAGCCTCTGAATTAGATGTGGGTTTTTACTCTGATTCATAACCAGAAAGGGGAAGACGGATCATTAACGCGGAACCTAGTGCCACCGTTGTTACCACCAAGCTCCATCCCAGTGAACCAGATGAGCCAAAATAAGGAGAGTGTATCTTCCATTCACATATGTGGGTAAAAGGCACCCCGCTACACTTCATCGTTGATAGCGGTAGCTAGAAGAACCTCATCTCAATGGAGGTCATCAAGCAGCTGGCCCTGCTGACAACACCGCACCCACAACCCTACACCATTGGATGGCTCCGCCAAGGAAGCGATCTCCGCGTCAGCCAATAGTGTCGAATGTCATATGACATCAAGCCCTTCAAAGATGAGGTATTGTGTGATGTTTCTCCTCTCAAAGTTTGTGATGTTATTTTGGGCCAACCTTATTTATGGAAATGTCATGCTGTATATGAGTTTAGGCCTAGTAGTGTTATTATTACTTTGAACAGGAAATTGTACAGGATACCTGAGGCAGTCCCACCTAGTGTTATTTCCTTGATCTCTGCCAAGCAATGCAGGAAGGTCATCTCTCATACAAGGAAGTTTGTCTTCTTCGTGATTCGCTCTCAGAATGAGTAAAATATCACAACCACATCCAGGGTCTCTGCGACCGAACTCTCCACACAATAGAAGCAAGTAGATAAGGTCATGGAAGAATACTCATATATCTTCTCCTCACATACTGGGGTACCTCTGCACTGTCAGGTCAATCACCCCATCGATATGACCCTTGATGCACCGCTTCCCAATGGGCCAGTCTATCGTCACTCTATGTTAGAGAATGAGGAGATCAAGCGACAGATCCAAGAAATGCTCCATAAGGGGCACATCCATCCCAACTCATCACCTTGAGGGAGACCAATAGTGATGGTACAAAATAAATATGGAACCTAGTGACTCTGCATTGATTACTGGGCCCTGAATAAAATCATAGTTAGAAACCGGTACCCGCTTACCCGAATCAACGACCTCCATGATCAACTCACGGGGGCCAAATACTTCATTAAGATTGATCTGAAGTTTGGCTACCACCAAGTCCCGGTAGAACAAACAGATGTATGGAAGAGCACATTCAAGTCAAAGGAAGGCCTTTTTGAATGGTTGGTCATGCCCTTTGGTTTGACAAATGCTCCAGCCACTTTCATGAGGATGATGGATGATATCCTGCGACCATTCACCAATACTTTTGTAGTGGTGTATCTGGATGACATTCTCATTTACAGTAAGACTTGGGCATAACAATTGCAACATATTCAACATGTTCTGCACACCCTGCGGCAACACAAGCTATACATCAACTTGGAAAAAAGATCCTTTGGCATGGACAGGGTACTTTACCTGGGCTACATCATTGATCAACATGGAATACATGTGGATCTAGCCAAGATCCAAGTCATTCGTGATTGGCCAGCCTCAACCACACTCATTGAGCTTCAGAGCTTCTTGGGCCTTACCAATCTCTACCATAGGTTCGTGTTGGTATTCTCCCATATTGCATGGGCCCTCAACCAAATAACTAGGGGTGGTGGTAAGGAGAAATTTGCCTGGGGTCGGTCCCAACAAAAGGCGTTCGAAGATTTGAAGCAACGCTTGTGCTTAGCCCCAATACTTTCACTACCAGACCTGCAACAACCCTTTGAGACCGAGACAGATGCTTCAAGCTATGTTGTGGGCGTTGTTCTCACTCAACACGGCCACCCCGTGGCCTATCATACTGAGACACTATCAGATGTTGTCCGTAAGTACCCTACTTACGACAAAGAAATGTACTCCATTGTGCAATCCTGCCTCTAGTGGAGACATTACATTCTTGGGAAGAAGACAATCATCCACACCGATCATAAGCCACTGCAGTTCATGTAGACACAAGGAAAATTGCAGAATGACCGCCATCAAAAGTGGTCCACATACTTGTAGGAATTCCACCTCAACATCAAGTATAAAATAGGAAGCACCAACTGCGTCACTAATTGCCTCAGCAAATCGCCAGTCGCGACACTCACCATAGTGATAGACTCTTGCGACCATGAGACCTCTGGATGGCCCCAACTCTATGAGACAAACCCAGACTTCACCACCACCTACCAAATGTTGGGTGCAAACGCAGTTGTCGATAATTTTCATCTTTAGGATGGGTTGTTGTGTCGTCTGGGCCATATCTGCGTTCCATCAAGCGAGCGAGCGAAGATGATCTGGGAAACCCACTATAGTCGGGTGGAAGGAAACTTCGGTGTCGAAAAGACAGTGGCGATGATACAAAAACATTTCTACTGGCCGAAACTTCGACAGGAGGTCAACAAGTATAACAGGTCCTGCAATGCCTGCGCTATTGCCAAACCGACCACTAAGAAACAAGGCTTGTACACCCCTCTTCCTACTTCTGGCAAGCCATGGGAATCCATCTCAATGGAATACATGTCGGGACTCCCATCCACCAAGCAGGGAAATGACTGTGTTTTTATGGTTGTTGATTGCTTTTCTAAGATGGCAATTCTGGTTGCCTGCAAGAAGAGCATCATAGCAGAGGCCACTGCCAAGCTCTTCTTTGAACGAGTCTGGGTACATTTTGGAATCCCACAAACCATTGTCTCATATCGGGACAACCAATTTATCAACACATTTTGGTCGAGCCTCTGGTCGCTACTGGACACCAAGCTCACCAAATCCACGACCTTCCACCCCCAGACATATGGCCAAACCGAGGTCGTAAATCGAATGATGGTGCATATCTTGTGCATGTATAATTCCAAGCACCCTCACACATGGGATGAGAGTATTCCCTATGTCCAACATGGCTACAAACGGGCCCTACATAGCTCAACCGACCACAACCCCTTTCAGGTGGGATTGGGATTCCAACCATTAGGTCCCATAGATGTTGCACTTCCCCTTGCGGTCACCTCGACTGACTCATCTCCTGCTCCAACTGAAGATGAAAAATCCACCAGGTTCATTGAGCGGATCCAACATATCCGCCAAGAGGTTCAGGATATCCTACAGAAGTCCAATGACAAGTACAAGCAACGCTATGATCAACATTGGGTGCCACATAAGTTTCAGGTGGGTGAAAAAGTTTGGTTGCACTTGCAGAAAGAACGCCTTACAAGACCCCATTAGAAGATCTCCCACTTTGTTATGGGTCGTACACCATCACCAAGGCTGTGGGGGATAATGATTTTGAGCTCAACACTCCTCCTTTCCTTGTCCCTGCACCCAATGTTCAACGTGGATCTCCTTCGACCTTATTTCCCACCATTATTGGACACCTTTGAAGTAACAGAACATCTAACACCAACATAACTCAACCCTGACTGCATACAACATGCATCCAATGATCAGATTGTGGACACATAGATCAAGGGAACTTGACAACAAAGGATCCAGCTTTATCGAGTCGTCAAAGCAGGGTAGCTCCTGCACGAAGGCAAGTGGCTCACTCGGGGCCAAATTCAACAAAAATTTCCTCATTTGATGGGGGAAATCAACGCAATGGAGACCATTTCTTCCTAAGGAGGGAGGATTAATCTAGGTTGATATCGGTGGACACCCACCTATTCCACTGGCTCAAAAAACAGTTTTCCACCTAGGCATTTTTTCGACAGTTTTTCGGGTTCCAAACTTTCAGGGTCGTTTTGAGGCCCTAAACGACGTTTTTTGGGGATTTGGGGCCTAGGTGACTATCGAAGACATTAAGCTGGGCCAATCGGAAATTTTTCTTCTCGGTTAGACCTTTCCAACGGGCTATCGTGTGCCTAAAATGGAGATCGTATGGAAAAGTTATGACCCTGGGAAGTTGATGTACTAACTTACCCAAACGAGGCCCACATGACTTTTGGCGCTTCATCTCCTAGGGTTAGGTTTTTGGATGTCTAGGGTTTTTGACATTCCTGTTTATTGTAAAAGGCATTTAGAGCCTCATTGTAACGATCTTCTTGTAAATGAGCACAGTCGTCACATCTCTTCTCAGAAATAAGCCGCCACCATTCCAACAAGATTGTTTTCCGCTACAGTTTACAGTTTCATCTTATTTCCTCATTGAATAGAAAACCAATTTTACTATATCTCTATTATTCCGTGTTAAGCATCTGTTAATAATCTGTAGTCATTTTGTTCTACTCATAAAATCTAGATCAGATTTGCTCATTAATAAAAGCCTTATGCATGAATTGGCATCATATTCATTGTGAATGTATGGTGTTTTTCATGTGATTGGAATTGACTTCATAATAAATGACCAATTTCTTTCCATTTCATGTTTTATATGATTGAATGAATGCACAAACATTTTGATATATTTGAATGTATTAAGCATGAAGTTGTCCTAAGTGTTTTATGAAGTTGTCATAGGGATACCTGGTATGTTTTATTGTATTTTTCTTTTAAATCCATCCATCCATCACCTTTAAATTCCAGATGTCTGATACATATGGGAAAATGCCTCTTGGGTTGAGAGTTCTCTAATAATCCTGTATGAAACAATTTTGAGGGTTGTGAGAAATTGAAGAATATTGTCAAAATAGTTCCACCACATTACAACTTTAAAACCATATATGAGTTTTAGCTCTGAGGTGCCTTGGCATAGTTCCATTTATAGCCCAAAACATCTCAAGGGATAACATATTTCAGTTGTTGGTTATTTCATCATCACTTGTCCTTCCTGGCTTCATGGTTCATCATTATAATGTTGTACATAGAATTTACAAAACAAAGCAAGTTTAAAGCCTGAAGAAAGAATTCCTAGAACTAACCAAGCTCGTACCTTGTTAGCTTGTATACCATTCATCATCATTCCACCATTTTGAGCTTGCCCTTCTCAAACTAAGTCATTATTAAACCATATTAATGAGAATTTGGTGAAAGTATTGTTTTTCTTTTATTTCCATACAGTTGATAGTTGTTACATATTAGGATGTTTATGGAATAAAGAATGGTTTTTTTTCTTTGATGAAAATATGGTTTAGATGAGCTTTTTCAACAGAGGTATGTCTTTAGACAAATTATGCACATATGAATGGTGTTCGTAGGAAGATGAATGAAAATGGATGTTGATCCATTGTATAAGATGGATGTTGACACCATAACTTTAACCAACCTCAACTTAATATCTCTTATTTTTATATCTTTAATATTCATTTTAATATTTCATGCTTCTCATAATATAAGGTAACATTTTAATATGTCATGCTTCTTATATTGTGGCAGGGTAATCATGGGAAGGCATCGACCTTAGAGAAGGTAAAGGACTAACAATATCCATATCCATTTAAAGTGAATTTTATTATTTTTTTTATAATTGAATTAACTTGTTTTTTTGTTGATATATGTAGTTATCGACACATGATGTTGACAATGTGGGTGATGATGCCAAATTTTTTTAATCCATGAACCCAATGGAGACAATTGAAAAGGTTGTGAGAAATAAAAACAAAGAACTTATTGCATTGGGTAGGTGTGAACCAACGAAGGAGAACAAACAAAGATGTTGAGTTTTGATGGAATATACACAACGATATGCAATAAGCACCATATTTTTAAAATGTTATTTATCACATATGTTCATTTATAAATTTTGTTTTTCTACTTTAATATGATCTGAATAAAAAATGTTTTCTTTATAAAGGATTTATTCAGAGCTTCTCAACATCCTACTCATGAGGATGGTGTTCGTAGCAATGATGCTCAAACACCACAACGTCCTACTACGAGCCACATACCTACAAGACTCTTTGGCTCTCTGCTTGTGGCTGACATCTTCGTGATTTAGATGACTAAACCTTCTAGGGCTCATGGCACACCCTCATAGTGCACGCCAAACTAAGCACATGATGGTGGAGATGAGCCAATAGGTGATGCTACAAATTACTTTCCTGGATTGTCACGAGTTACCTGCCAATTACCTTTTTAGTGGACAAAAACATTGTTCCGATCAAGATACAAAAAATCTCGGGTATTTATGAATGTCTTAATTATTTCCTATTATTTAATTGAAACATACATCTCTCAGATTATTTTAAATTAATGATCATATTGTTTCGTAGGAATCAACATTTTTTTTTAAGCATATGAATGACAAGGCCTTATATATTTTTGGGCCCACCATATGCACACTGTGGAATGCTCAGAATCCTAATTTGAAAAAGGATCATATTGACCACTTGGTTGGCATGTTTTGTGAATCCTTCAACAAAATTGGAGTCACCTCATTGGTCGATACATATTTGAAATATGTGAGGGACCAATATATGAGGATGCAAAGGAGAAGACAATGAGAAAAGAAGGAAATATGCCACCCGGTCTAGGAAGGTATATCATATTTTGAATTTAATATGATGAATTTTCTTTAGTTCTATATAAAAATTGCCATATACAACCTATTAGAAACTTTTCGTAAGCTCCCTGACATGTCAAAAGAAACCAAGGCAAGACTGGAAAAACACGAGTAGCACAAACTTGGTCAGGGTGGTTATGTGAAACTAAAAGCACAAATTATAAGTACCAAATAATTAAACTATATTGTTCCTATCGTCATCCAAATTTTATTTAATTGCATCCAATAAGCCAAATTTTAGATCTTTTGCAATGCAAGGGGCTCAATTCAAAACTACTACCACAGAAGAAAACCTCCAACTTGGTTTCAAGTTCAGCTTTCAAGTCGTGGTTGAACATCGACAAAGCATGGGGAAAACAAAATCTTCCCCTTTGAACGACATCGGAAGTAAAATGAATGGACTTCAATTGTTGATTACTTGTAAAATCTATTCATGATTGATTTCACCCATAAATGAATGTGTCTTTTTGTTTTAAGCAAGAGAGCAAAAACAATAATGAGTTTGGAAGTAGAGAACAACCCCAAGACGGTAGAGTGTGGCCCAATGTTGGTGGTGTGCAGCCCGACTATGACGTTGAAGTGTAGCCCGATAATCGTGGTTTGCGGCCTGGCCACGACGTTGGAGTGCAACCCGATGACGGTGGTGTGCAACCCGACCACGACGGTATTATAGATATAAAATCAGAAGTATGGATTACAATTATTAATATTTACTTGTAGATGGTGTACTTATAATTTTTATCATTTAAATGGCAGAGAATGTAGATGATGATGCTTGGGAAGAGCAGAAACACATGGCAACCAAACTAATGGTCTCGACTAGTCAACCTGGTAAAGAACATTGTAATGGTATTTGCATTAACGAACTACTTCTGTGAATAATAAACTAACCATATCAATTTAACTCTTTTTGTTATTGTAGTTGATGTACCTCAGAAACAACATGTACGCCATGGAGATTAGATGACTAGATGTACAACACATCAGACCATGCATATTGAATCAACACCAAGAGAGGGCCCAACAACTTAAGCAGATCAAAAAATGGATGAGCCAATCAATAAATATCTAAAAACTAAGAAACATAAAAATAAGTGATTGTATATATTATGAGAAACATGTATAATGGAAACATATTTTGATGATAAAATTTATTAATATATACTATTTGTTGCTACCTTCTTATGGATGTATATTATATGTTTTGTATGTACAAAACCACATATCTGCACACACATTTTTTCTTTCATTTACCTTTAAATTGTGTTTTGTTAATTTCTATGCATGAATCGTATTATGCCACTTTCAATTATTTTCCAGTAGATAGATTGTGATGTCCTGTTCCCAAGAGTAGGCCAACAGGGAGTGACTTAGTAGTCTATATGTTCCCGTAGACTATAGTCAGGCACAAATAGGGAACAAGATGGAGAAATAAGAAGGAATTGATGGCTAAACGATGAATTAAGCCAAAATACTTAGGAAAAGTCACTTAAGCCTAAGTCAACGAAGAATTAGAATGAAAATGTGCTAAAGGGGGACTTAATTAATTAATTAATCACTTTAGGAGGAAAAGCGCCTAGCTTAAGTGAGGTCAATGGTGAATTAGATTGGGAAAGGTATAAAGGGAGGAATTTGACCTAATTCCTCATTATACATTGTTATGATTTGATGTTGAGAGTTCCCAGAGGAGGAGGAGAGCCAACCTTACTGTTTTGCGGATTTCTGGAGGAAACCACCACCATTGATCGTTTTGGTGTTGAGAGACACACCCTAGCCCATCGGAGATACCATCCAGGTATTTCACCGTACTTTTCAGGAGTATCCAATGCAGAGTGCGCAGCTTAGCCAATGAGGGCGCAAGTCAGTTTAAGGGTTTGGAGAGCTGCACGAGATCCGTATCCAGATTGCAGTTTCCTTCCAACCCATTTGAGATCCATCCAGGGTGCTTCTATTGAGCCATCTATCATCAGATTCTGATGATGGAATCTTGCAGATCGACTCATTCAACCATTTAGGGCGCCACTCTTCCGGACAAACATTTGGTGTTGCATGCAGAGTATCAGAGCAGATCCGGGAAAATCCTTCCGACCCATTTCCTTATTTGGTGAGACGATCGTTTTGAGACATATAGCAGCAGATTCCATTGGTGGAATCCTTTGGGGCGCATCCAGAGCCCCCAGGAGGTGTGCAAACCCCCTAGGGGTCCAGATCCAGTGCCTCAGAGACCAGATTCGAGATTCGACACTCACCCATTTCAGTCTAGAGGTCAAGGTGCTTCTTTTGGAGTAGTTTCCAATGTATTCCGATGGTCTGAACTCCCGAACGATTTTTCCAACTAGTAACAGTTACCGTATTTTTCCGGAATCACATATTTTCGCCGATCTATCCGTGCATGCATCATATCTGCTATCATCTTCTGATCATGGGTATTTTTATGTTATTTGATTATATTCCAGTGCTGATCCATGAGATTTGGATGACGTTTATATTCTATATTTCCAGTAAGCTATTGTATTTCCTTACTTGAACTGTATAATACATGATATTGGGCAGTTGATGTTCTTTACTTCTGCATGCATCCTTTATATGTTGTTTAAACCATAAATATGCAACATGAACATGCAATAACCAACATGCACATGCAATAACCCACATGCACTTGCAATAACCATCAAGATTTCAAACATACAACTGAAACACATCCAGAAACCCCCAGTGTATCAGATTTGCAAGACATAATAATAGATCAGTAGCAAATATTTTGATCAGCGGGATCATGGATATTTCAGTGGTATCATAGCTTTAGTCTTGCTAGCCTGTGACTAAAGACAATGAATACAACAGAAGAACCAGATGGCCATGAGCACACAGGTGATGAATATGTCACTTACAACAGGCACAGGGAAAGAAGGGTTAGGCCTAACTTTTCTCCCTTCCCTCCCAGTTCAGAGGAAGAGGAAGAGGAACACTGAGAAGCAGAGAGAAGAGAAGAGCGCAAGGCAAAGCATGAAGCAGAGAGGAGGCTAGGTGACAGATATGAGTGACCAGAGGGCAGTGGTAAGGGCCTCGTGGATCCAGATGTAGCCTTCATGCAGGTTATCAGTGATATGTTAGCTAGTCAACGGACCATGTCTCAATATTTGGCTCAAGTAGCAGATAGAATGGCTATGGTAGACATTTCAGGCACACAAGCCCCACATGCAGCACAGGGGAACTTAGGGGTAGGCAGTAGACCCCAGTCACCCACTCGCACATACACCCCTGCGAGTAGGATTCTGCATCTATTGTTTCCTAGTTTCTAGAGGGCACCCCTGGTAGTAGCACAAATACCGATAGCACAGAGACTGCCCACTCATGCAGAGGACATTGTAGAGTATCGGAGAGAGTATGCAGCATTGAGCCATGACTTCCATCAGGATATGACCTTAGTCGAGTATTGTGGACTTAGACTCAGGAACCGCCCTAGAGAGCCACAGAGGGGAGGACCACAACAATAACAACAACAGGGGCATAACATTGACTTCATCTGAAAAGTTGGTAATCTCACCATACCTTCTTTTGACGGATCGTCCAAATGCACCGCCAGAGCTTGGGTACATAAACTAGACACCTACTACAAACTCAACTAGATGACCGAGTCAAAGGCCATCAGCTTCGCCACCCTACACTTGGAGGGTGAGGCACATGAGTGGTGGTATCACGGATTGGTGACATTGGGTCACATTCGCATCACCTCCTACAGAGAGTTTATAGAGAGACTCATGGATAGATTTGATAGGAGGGATCCAGAGATCCATTTTAGAGATCAAGCACAGTTGAGACAAACTGGCACAACAAAGGCATTTGTCTCAGAGTTTCAGAGGGTAGCAGTGGTAGTGACAGACATATCTGAGCCCCGATTGGTCATGCTATTCACATAAGGGCTCACAGAACCCTTGAGAGGATAGGTGAAGGCCTACCAGCCTCATACCTTGCAGGATGCCTTCCGGTGCACTAGAGATTTGGTGGATTCAGTGCCAAAAACTAAACCCTTTACCAAACCCTTTGTACCACATAGAGACAAGGATTAAAAGAATATTCTAAGGGAATGGAATGGCAAGACCAAGTTGGATGATGATACGTGATGGGAGTTGATGAGGAAGAAGCTTTGCTTCTCCTGTAGAGACCCTTGGGTCCCCGGGCATAGATGCATGGGGAAGGGATAGATCCACTATATTGAAGTGGAATCAGGCAGTGAGGAGGATGAGGATACTCAGGCACCAACAGACAGTGATTCAGATACTGAGACTACTCATGAGCTAGAGCTGCAGCCGAAGAAACCTTAGATACTGGCAAGGGAACAACCCCAAGAAGAGGCAAAACCTCGTAGAGAGGTGAAAGGGGGAACCATAGCTACCCTTTCAGGAGTACCCAGGTACAACACTCTCAGGCTCAAGGGCCTTTTACAAGGGCAACACATGACAACTTTATTTGATGGTGGGGCCGCCCACAACTTCATAGATGCATCCTTAGTAGCTAGGAGGGGGTTACGCACAGAAGAGTTTGACGGATTCCATGTGGCAGTGGCTGATGGATACACGATGACATGCTTGGACATGATCCCTGACCTAGAGGTCAAACTAGGCAATTACATCCTAATTGACACATTCTATGTAGTTGACCTATCAGATACTGACGTCGTGTTAGGGGTACATTGGTTATATTCATTGGGGGAGATTGGGTTCAACTATCAGACATTGACCACGAGCTTCAGAGATGCCAGTGGATCGAGAGTTGTGCTGAGAGGCATGTCTATAGGGGCACCTCGAGCAGTATTAGCAAAGAGGATGGAGCGGATCTTTCATCACGGTGATGTGGCTTACACAACAGAATGTTTGATCACCACACAAAAGGACTCAGAGGGTAGGGAGTAGTACCATCCATAGATCATAGAGCTTCTGGGATGTTATGAGCCAGTATTTGGGCCGATACCACCAGGGAGACCGCTAGACAGGGGTTTTGAGCACATGATTGAGTTAGAGGCAGGGGCTACACCAGTGATTACAACACCCTATAGGCACCCTAAGAAATTTAAGGATGAAATTGAGAAAGCAATCAAAGAATTGCTCGCTATGGGGCACATCAGGCCCAACATGAGTCCTTTTGCATCTTCAGTCGTCCTGGTACTGAAGAAGGATGGAACGTTACAGATGTGCATCGATTACAAAGCGCTCAACAAGAAAACGATCAAGAATTGTTACCCCATTCCACGCATAGATGAGCTGATGGATGAGTTACATTGGGCAGTCTTGTTCACTAAGATTGATCTATGCTTAGGATACCATCAGATCAACATCAGGGAGAAAGACATTGAGAAGACAACGTTCTTATGCCATTTCAGACACTTTGAGTTCTTGGTCATGCCGTTTGGACTGACCAATGCACCAACCACTTTCTAATCTTGCATGAGCCATATCTTTAGAGGACAGTTGAGGAAGTACCTTTTGGTATTTTTCGATGATATATTGATCTACAACAAGACATGGGATGCGCATTTAGCACATTTGGGGAAGGTCTTGGATACTATGCATGCACAGTCTTTATATGTAAAGGAATCCAAATGTGAATTTGGCATGAGGGAACTACTGTACTTGGGGCATATCATCAGTGGGCAGGGAGTACAGGTTCACCATGAAAAGATCAGAGCCATTGTGGATTGGCCAATGCCCAAGAATCTCATGGAGTTGAGAGGATTCTTTGGGTTATGCAGTTACTACAGGCGGTTCGTCAAGGGTTTTTCACAGTTGGGAGAAACACTCATAGACTTGACCAAGAAGGGTTCTTTTCATTGGACAGAGGAGTCACAATAGACATTGAACAAAATGAAGGAGGTTATGAGAACATGCCCTGTTCTAGCCCTTCCAGACTTTTTGCAGCCGTTTGTCTTAGAGTGCGATGCATCAGGGGTGGGGATTGGAGCAATTTTGATGCAGGGGGGCCACCCTGTTGTGTTTGAGAGTAGGAAGCTCAACGAGACGAAGAGACTCTATCCTATTTATGACAAGGAGATGCTAGCAATCATGCATGCCTTAACCAAATTCAGGTAGTATCTGGTTGGCAGCAGGTTTGTAGTGAAGACTGATCATAACAGTCTCAAGTATTTCCTTGATCATAAAGACCTCAGTGAGAGGCAGCATAAGTGGGTCTCAAATATCAAAGCCTTTGACTTTGACATTGAGTATGTCAAGGGAAAAAGGAATATCGTAGCAGATGCCTTGTCCAAGAGGCCAGCAGGATGTTCGATGATGGACATTTGTACCGATTGGAAAGCTCATTTGTTGGTGGAATACTCAAAAAACAAATTTGCTTGTGAGGTGATGGACAGACAAGTGATTGATGATAGATACTGGGTTCTTGATGACGTCATTTTCTACTTGGTTTCAGAATCCACCCTGAAGGGGAAAATTTTAAAGGTATGTCATGATTCGCCTACAACAGGGCATCATGGTTACTTCAAAACATATAGGCAGATTTGAGAGACATTCTCATGGACGGGTCTCAAGGATGATGTGTTGAAACACATACGAGAGTGCACGACTTGTCAGCAGAACAAGTCCGAGCAGACACACCCTGCAAGGCTACTATAACCTCTACCCATTCCAGAGCAGAAATGGGAGAGCATTTCCATGGATTTCATTACATGCCTCCCTAGGGTGCAGGGCAAGGACTGTATATTTGTGGTGGTTGACAAACTGACCAAATTTGCACATTTCTTCGCCATACCCACGGAATACAAGGCCATACAGGTAGCAAAGTTGTTCTTCAGGGAGATATTCCAGTTGCACGGGTTACCCAGGTAGATAGTCAGTTCTAGGGATGGGCGCTTCATCAACGCATTTTGGCAGGAGATTTTCAGATTGACAGGCACAGAGCTAGCCACAAGTACCAACTACCACCCACAGACAGATGGGCAGACATAGATCGTCAACAAATGGGTGGAAAGGTATCTGAGGAACTATGTGGGGGGGAAACAACGCACTTGGGTGAGATGGTTACATATGGGTGAGTATTGCTACAACACAACTTACCATATGTCTATGAGGATGTCATCGTTCAAGGCATTATATGGATACGATGCACCTCCTTTATAGAGACTGTGTTTGGGGACAACAGGGTCCCGGGGGCCAAGGATTGGGTGGAGGAGAGTCAGAGGATTCTTCAATCAGTAAGGGAGAACTTGCAGTCAGCTCAGAATCAACAGAATATATATGCAAACCGACATAGAGTTGAGCGCATTTTTGAGGTAGGGGATTTGGTTTTTCTGCAATTACAGCCATACCGACAATCCTCCTTGAAGAGGAGTGGAATAGAGAAGCTAAAGCCAAAGTTCTACAGGTCGTACAGAGTCATTAGGAGGATAGGCGAGGTGGCATACGAGATAGAGCTACCAGAAGGTAGCAAGAATCATAATGTCTTTCACGTCTCTTGCCTTAAAAAGGCTGTGGGACAAAAGGTTAGCATTTCAGAGGAGTTGCCACCCTTGGATGAGGAGGGTTAGTTGGAGCTAGAGCCATAGGAGATACTAGAGTAGAGAGAGCGAAGATTGAGGAGCAGGATCATCAAAGAGTGCTTGGTTAGATGGAGGGGTCTACCAGTGGAGGATGCCACATGAGAGGGAGAGCTTATCTTACAACACCCAGGATTGATGTTGCTTGAGGACAAGCAATCTAGGGAAGGGAGGACTGTGATGTCCTGTTCCCAAGAGTAGGCCAACAGGGAGTGACTTAGTAGTCTATTTGTTCCCGTAGACTATAGTCAGGCACAAACAAGGAACAAGATGGAGAAATAAGGAGGAATTGATGGCTAAACGATGAATTAAGCCAAAATACTTAGGAAAAGTCACTTAAGCCTAAGTCAACGAAGAATTAGAATGAAAAGGTGCTAAAGTGGGACTTAATTAATTAATTAATCACTTTAGGAGGAAAAGCACCTAGCTTAAGTGAGGTCAATGATGAATTAGATTGGGAAAGGTATAAAGGGAGGAATTTGACCTGATTCCTCATTATGCATTGTTGTGATTTGATGTTGAGAGTTCCCATAGGAGGACGAGAACCGACCCTACTGTTTTGTGGATTTCTGGAGGAAACCACCACCATTGATCGGTTTCGGTGTTGAGAGACACACCCTAGCTGTAAGACCCTGTTTCCCCTAGTCTGTAAAAATAACTATACTGGCCAAGAACTGTGGCAAACTCAAAAATGTGAATGTGTGAAGTGAATAGACCTTGTGGAAAAGGTCGATGAATGTAAATAATAATATAAATATATATATGTATAATAGGACTACTGAGAGGGGAAGGTGCTGAAAAAGAGACCACGATGGCTGAAGAGAGGCGGTGGAAGGCACCTGGGATGGCGGCGTTAACTTCCACCGAGACCAATACCTTATTTGGACTTCACTGGCCCAGAGAACCAAGAGCGGCTCACTGGCCCATAATTAAATGACTCATCAGGATTGGTAGGTAAAGAGATCCTCATGAGTAATGAGGGATGCGGGTGAACCACCCATCCGTAGAGTCCTCAGACCTGACCACTGCAAGGAAAATCGTGCCACATGCAACCTCGCCAAATGGAGAAAAGGCAGGAAGTGTGGGCGATCAAGAGAGACGCGAGGGAAAGAGGAAGAGAACTCTGGAAAAATACAAAGTGAGTGATAGCAGAGAAGAAGGAGAGTAACCTTCATTCTCGGTCACTGGCAAACAGAGATGCAGTCTCGCAGTTTCGTGGTCTCAGCTCGGGGGTGGCTAGTGGTAAATCCGTTGGGAGTCACTGAGCCTACGGTTGGGTGGAAACGAGCACCCCTCTCAGCAGTTGCAGTCACCTCTGGTGTTATTTCTGATAAGTGTTTTACATCTTGCATCTTGAAATTTATATGCTGACATGTATGCTCACGGTCTGTGCAGTTTTATGAATGGTTTGAGTATAAGACTGCATGTGTAGTGTTTTGATTTAGAAACGGTGGTTGCATGCTTATAATGGAAAGACTACGTATGGCTTATGTTTTATAAATTGCTATTTATACGCATATTGAATTAATTCAGACTTCAAGTCTGTTCTCGGGAAATATATACCCTTATCCATCTCAGGTAATACCCTAGATATATCTCCCCATAAAGACACCCTTCTTAGAAATCTCACCAAAAACCTGGAAAAGGATTTGAAGGCGCAAGTCTTAGTAACCTTGTACGAGGAAGAATGATCCTCTTGAAATCCAGAAATAACAGCAAAGGAATTACCGTGTTCGCTTCGCAAGAGTCGTCAAGGAGGCATTGGACGGTCGAAATTCTTCATGGAGAATTCGCGAAGTCCCGAGAGCCGTCAGATCTTGCAGAGGAGCAGGGGAGTTATGGTAAGCCTATTTTCAAGTCTTAAGTTCAGGAGAAATCTCACCATAGGATCTGAGTCGACAACAACTGTTGGATCACTCATGTAATCTCATTTCGTGGATTCGCGAGTTGAAGGGTTAAAACCCTTGCCTCAAGATTTGCGAGGTTGCGAAAGGTGAAGTCCCAAAGAGGCTAAAGGATTTGTGTGAGCCAGTTATTGGTGAAGTTCATCGGTACCCGGTATTTTGGGGTTTCGTGGGTTGAAGAGCCGAAAGCTTAGCATCAGGATTCGCGAAGTCCGAAACTCCAAAAAGGCGGGAAGTTCTGTTGTGGGACCCGCGCTGACGACGTGTCAGAATCTCGACATTTCGGCATATTGGCGGATAGGAGGTCGATACTTTTGTCCCGAAAGTCCCGAAGTCGCGAGTCGTGATAAGGAGTAGTGAGGAGTTTGGGATCTTGGCACTTCAGGTGTCGAGATACAAAGGAGGTAGCGCTTCGGTAAGCGAAGTCGCGAAGTGCCGAAGCTGGGGATGAGGGACACATGGTAGAACCACAAGGTGGGCTTGTGCGATAGATAGGCAGACACGTGTCACCTAGTGAAAGGAGTCAACACCCGTTGACCTCTCGCATCTTGGGGATTCACGAGATACGAGCATGAGAGTTCAACCCTTCGACTTGCGAAGTCGCGAATAGCAAGAATGCAAGAGGGAAAGCTAACATCTCTTCTCGGGGTTTCATGAAGGGAAGGTGCCAAGGTTGGGCGCCTAGACTTTGTGAGTGGCGAAGTCGGGAGAAGATTAGGACTGTCCATTTGAGGAGGACAGGTGGCAGAAATCGAGGGATCTCGCGAACTCGGAGATTCGCAAGGTGAGAGCCCAGGAGTTGGGTGCTCCAAGTCGCGAGTGGTGAAATCGCGAGGAGCAAGGATAACCGTTGGATCCAAGTCAAAGGAGGATCGTTGGATCAGGAGCTTCATCGTGCGCATCGCGCATTCAGAGGTTCGGAGGTTGAGAGAACCTCTTCTCGACATCAGAAGTCGCGAAGTGCCGAGAGTCGAGGCACGAGTGTGGACACGTGGCAGAACCACAAGGTGGGGCCCGCGTGGTTGACAGGCGGACACGCGTCGCCCAGGAAAAGGAGTCAACACTCCGTTGACTTCTCGTGTCTTGGGGATTCACGAGATACGAGCACGAGAGTTCAACCTTTGAACTCACGAAGTCGCGAGTAGCAAGAGGAGCTAGTGTTTAGCCTCGCTGGTGGTCACATGCGGAGGGCGCTGACAGAAGGGAGCTATACCCATTTCATGATCTCAGGTATCGCGAGATTGGAAAGAAGAAGTCGAGAGCTTCGACTCGTGAACTCGCGAGATGGCGAGTTGCGACAAGTGCCTTTGGGAATAGGCCTTGGTCATAGCGCTGTGGTCGCGTGGGAGTCATGGAGCTCGCGCCTAGTGTTGTTCGCATAGGGGAACTTACGAAAGGACCCGTGGATCGATTGGAAGGAGATTCCAGCTAGGAATCAAAAGAAGTCGTTTCAGCTCATAAAAGAAACTGATCAATCCTTAAGATCGAGAGGTTGCGTAGAGACCCTATCGAGGCAGAGGTGGCGTCTGCAGCCTGTGCTAAGCCCCATAGGGTTTTAGGGAATTCTGTCCCTCGAGAGAAAGCGAGAAATTTATTATGCCAGAGTGGGCATGTGACAAATTGGTATCAGAGCATGGTTACAACACTTGGCCAACTTGGGCTCATGAACGGGTTGCGCAGAAGCTCTGTTCAGAACACTCCTAAAAAGAGTAAACCTCCTATCTTAACCTTCCTAGTCAAAAAGACGAAGTTAAGAATGAAAAATCCCTATTGTGTGTGTGTACATTTGAAAATATGAATTATGTACTGGTTATAAATAAATATAAATATTGACTAACAACCAACGTTTTTCCTCTTGCACACAAGCGGAATATTAATCGCGGGAAATTATCAACGCATAGTATGGTGAATCACCATGAAGTGGGAGAGGGATCCCACAATAGAGACGAAGAGTCTGACGAAAGAAGGGCAGTAGGGACCCCTCCAGATCTAGCCAAGACTGTGAGGAGTCTCATGGTCGAATTACAAAGCTTCAAGGATGACAATGAAAGGATGATGAAAGAACAAGAAAAACAAATAGAAATTAACGCAGTTTTACTGCAGAGTTTATCCGATCTACAAAGAAAAATGCAGCATGAACCTGAAACTCAGAAACATGGTCATATTAGTGGTCACACTGAGAGGAGCACCTCGAAAAAGGTCCACCCCGGAGGTAAAGGACAAGCGTCGGATGATTCCTCTGAGAAGGAAGTTGGTGATTCAGAGGGCTCTTCTAGCAGTAGAACCAGTTCCTATCCCCAAAGGAAACAGAAGAAGCAAAAGTCTTCCAAAGTTCATAAATTCGAAGAATTTAGAAAAGCCAAACCACCCTCCTTCGACGGAAAAATAAAGAAGGGAGAGAAGCAGAGGCCTGGCTACTCGAACTAAAGAAGTATTTCAGAGTCCATGACTTTTCAGAAAATATGAAGGCTCGAGTGGCCACCTTCAACTTGAAAGAAAAGGCTTCCATTTGGTGGGAAGACCTTAAGAATGTGAAAGGGGTTCGCGAAGAGGACCTGTCTTGGGAATGGTTTGAGAAATACTTCTGAAAGAAGTATCTGTCGAAAAAATATTTCGATGAAAAGACTAAAGAGTTTTATGAACTCAAACTGGGACAGCTCACTATAGAAGAATATGTCAACAAATTCCTCGATTTGTTGAGGTATGTACCCTATATCAAGGCAGAAAAGGCAAAGGTGCAATGCTTCATCAGTGGTATACCTAACGACTATCAGAACATAATTGAATTTGATGAGCCAAAGACTCTAGAAGGCACTATTCGAAAGGCAACCTACTGTCATGAACATTTTGGGCATTGAGCAGAACCTCGCGAAGGATGGAAACAAAAGAATAGTTCAAGATTTCAGAAAAGGGGAATTAAATCCCCAAGATTTAAGAACTATAAGAAGAACCCAAGAATGAGCTTCCCAGCCCGGAGTATGCACCAATAGAATTTTCCCTCCTGAAGTGGAAATAAAACTTCTGGACCCATATCAGTGAAGACTGATAACCCAAAGAGAGAACCTTTGAAATGCTAGGGTTGCGGAGAAGAACATCTCCTGAGAGACTGTCCACACCGACAACAGAATAGTCGGAGAATTTATAACATACAGGAAGCTACTACCGTCAATGATGTGGCCAGGAGTGTGCCACAAATTTATGCAGCCTTGGATAATAACCAAGCCAACCACCAAGCTTCAGTATTGGAAATAGAAGGTATGATTTCCAACCATCTAGTGTCTGTTTTAATTGACCCTGGTTCAAATTTGAGTTACATAGCCCCTAAAGCTGTTGATAAGTGTAAACTACAGCCACAAAAACATACCAAGCCATGGTTGGTACAATTATCCACTGGCACCAAAAGAAGGGTAGCAGAGGTTATACTAGCTTGCCAATTGATGTTGGGTAGATTCCCCACCCAAACAACCCTTAACTTATTACCCCTGGGATTGAATGATCCGTTGATTGGTATGGACTGGCTAGCCACCCATAAAGCCAGATTGGACTGTTACCACAAAACCTTAGAATGTGTAAGTAAAGAAGGGAAAAAGATAACCCTTCAAGGGATCTGAAAACCTGTTTCGGTGAGACAAATATCAGCTCTGCAAATGAGAAAGTATCGCCGAAAGGGATGTCCCTTATATGCAATATAGGTGTTGAAAACAATCGAAGGTGACAAACCAAGCCTTGACGATCACCCTATCCTGAGAGAATACAGAGACGTGTTTTCGGAAGAGGTATCGGGCTTACCTACGAGAAGGGACATAAACTTCTCGATAGAACTTGCACCGAGAGCGGTGCCGGTGTCTAGGACACCCTATCGGATGAGCACACCCGAGTTAGTTGAACTAAAGTTGCAATTAAAAGAAATGATGGATAAGGGCTATATTCGGCCTAGCGTCTCTCCATGGGGAGCACCAGTCCTGTTCGTGAAAAAGAAGGACGGTACCCTTAGACTGTGTATAGATTATAGGCAACTCAATAAGGTAACTATAAAGAACAAGTACCCTTTGCCCAGGATCGATGACCTGTTTGATCAATTGGGGGGTGCATCTATTTTCTCAAAGATTGACTTGAGGTCGGGATACCATCAAGTCCGAATCAAGGGTGAAGACATCCATAAAACTGCCTTCCGAATGAGGTATGGTCACTATGAGTTTGTGGTAGTGCCATTTGGGTTAACCAATGCCCCTGCCACTTTGATGTGCTTGATGGACAATGTACTCAGCAAATTCCTAGACAAATTTGTGCTTGTTTTTATTGACAATATATTAATTTACTCCAAGAACAGAAAAGAGCATGAAGAGCATCTTAGACTTGTGCTGCAAGTGCCAAGAGAACATCAGCTCTATGCCAAATTCAACAAATGTGAATTCTTCTAGAAGCAAATACATTACTTAGGCCATGTTCTCTCCGAAGAAGGAGTAGCAGTAGACCCTGACAAAATCAGGTCTATCATGGAATGGCCTACCCCAAAGGATGTTTCGGACATCAGATCCTTTATGGGATTAGCAGGATACTATAGGAGATTTATAAAAGGATTCTCCAAGATTGGTTGTCCAATCACTGCCCTCCATAAGAAGGGGACAAAATTCCTGTGGACAAAGAAATGTGAAGAAAGATTTCAAACCCTGAAACATCTACTGACCCATGCGCCCGTGCTGAAGATCGCCAATCCAGAAGCTGACTTCCTCGTGTGCACAGATGCCTGTAAGGGAGGGCTCGGAGGAGTCCTTATGCAGGAAGGAAGTGTGATCTATTATGAATCCCGAAAATTGAATGAGCATGAAGTCAATTATGTGACCCATGATCTAGAACTGGCTGCCATAGTGCATGCCTTGAAAATGTGGAGGCATTACCTCTTGGGGGAGAAAATTTGTACTTATGACAGATCACTGTGGATTGTGATACCTGTTTGATCAACCAAAGCTCAATGCTAGACAAGCTAGGTGGATGGCCCTCCTTAGCGAGTTTGATTTCGAGATCAAACACATTAAAGGAAAGGAAAATAGGGTAGCCGATGCCCTTAGCAGAAGTATGAAAACAATTCACCTGGCAGCGGTGAGCACCTGCGAGACAGATGTCAAAGAAAGAGTCAGAAATGCACAAAAGACAGATCCGTTTGTCCAGACCGTGACCATGTACCTATAGTGAGAACTCGCCGGAGTAAAATATGAAGGCTACCAGATGACCGAAGGAGGTCTACTCACTTACAGAAGCAGATTTTATATTCCAGATTGTGACGACTTGAAGAGGTTCATATTGGATGAACTACATAAAAGACCCTATTCTGGTCATCCAGGATACCAGAAGATGATCATGGCCACTAGGAGACAATTCTATTGGCCTAGAATGAAGAACGACATAGCCGAGTACTTGGCCAAATGCATAGAGTGCCAACAAGTTAAAGCAGAACACCGACACCCAACATGATTATTACAACTTCTACCAATTCCAGAATGGAAATGGCAAACCATCTCCATGGATTTCATCACCGGATTACCAACATCGACCAAACAGAACAATGCCATTATGGTAGAGGTGGATAAATTGAGCAAGTCTGCTCATTTTATCCCTGTCAAGTCCACTTGCAAAGCAATCGATATCGCCCAGGTATTCATGAAGGAGATATTCAGACTGCATGGTATGCCGAAAGAGATCGTGTCTGATAGAGACACGAAATTTGCTTCTAACTTTTGGAAATCACTGATGGCTGGCTTAGAAACCAAATTGTTGTTTAGCACCGCCTATCACCCTCAAACCGACGGACAAACAGAAAGAGTGAACCAAATACTTGAAGACATGCTAAGAATGCATGTAATGCACCAACCCAAGAAGTGGGAAGACTACCTGCCACTAGTAGAATTCACCTACAACAACGACTACCAAGCATCCTTAAAGATGAGTCCCTTTGAAGCCCTCTATGGTAGATCGTGTAACACTCCAGTCAGCTGGATTAGTCCCGTAAACAAGATTTCTTTTGGACCCAACATGTTGAAAGAAATGGAACAACAGGTGACTCAGATAAAACAAAACCTGAAGGTCGCCCAAAACCGACAGAAAAGTTATGCCGACCAAAAGAGAACTCAAGGAGAGTTCAAAATGGGAGACCATGTATATCTCAGAATTAGACCCCGAAAGAGTTCTCTGAAAATGGGAGCTTGTGCCAAGTTGGCACCTCGGTATTATGGACCCTTTAAGGTTCTAGATAGAGTGGGACCTGTAGCCTATAGGCTAGCATTTCCTCCCACAATCAAAGCACATAATGTTTTCCATGTCTCATTATTGAACAAATATGTACATGATTCTAACCATATAATTGATTGGTCTGTGATCCAGGTGGAACCGGAGGGAGAATTCCTACGATAACCTCAATGCATACTGGACAGAAAGGAAACCCCACTCTGGAACCGAACCATTGCACAGGTCAAGGTGCAGTGGAAACATTTTGGCCCAGATGAGGCTAATTGGGAAATGGAGGATGCCATGAAACAGTCATATCCGATTTTGTTTACACCTGTACATGCATGTCATGTTGATAGATAAGAACATCGAGGACGATGTTCCTTTAAGGGGGAGGGAATTGTAACACCCTGTTTCCCCCAGTCTGTAAAAACAACTATACTGGCCAAGAACTGTGGCAAACTAAAAAATGTGAATGTGTGATGTGAATAGACCTTGTGGAAAAGGTCGATGAATGTAAATAATAATATAAATATATATATGTATTGCAAGACCGCTGAGAGGGGAAGGTGCTGAAAAAGAGACCACGATGGCTGAAGAGAGGAGGTGGAAGGCACCTGGTGTTAACTTCCACCGAGACCAATACCGTATTTGGACTTCACTGGTCTGGAGAACCAAGAGCAGCTCGCTAGCCTCGAACTAAATGACTTGTTAGGATTGGTAGGTAAAGGGCTCCCCATGAGTAATGAGGGATGGGGGTGAACCACCCATCCGTAGAGTCCTCAGACCTGACCACTGCGAGGAAAATCGTGCCACACACAACCTCACCAAACGGAGAAAAGGCAAAAAGTGTGGGCAATCAAGAGAGACGCGAGGGAAAGAGGAAGAGAACTCTGGAAAAATACAGAGTGAGTGATAGCGGAGAAGAAGGAGAGTAACCTTTGTTCTCGGTCACTGGAAAACAGAGACGCAGTCTCGCAGCATCGTGGTCTCAGCTCGAGGGTGGCTAGTGGTAAATCCATTGGGAGTCGCTGAGCCTATCGCTGGGTGGAAATGAGCACCCCTCTCAGCAGTTGCAATCACCTCTGGTGTTATTTCTGATAAGTGTTTTACATCTTGCATCTTGAAATTTATATGCTGACATGTATGCTCACAGTCTGTGCAGTTTTATGAATGGTTTGAGTATAAGACTACCTGTGTAGTGTTTTGATTTAGAAATGGTGGTTGCACGCTTATAATGGAAAGAATACGTATGGCTTATGTTTTATAAATCGCTATTTATACGCATATTGAATTAATTCAGACTTCAAGTCTGTTCTCGGGAAATCTATACCCTTATCCATCTCAGGTAATACCCTGGATAGATCTCCCCATAGAGACACCCTTCTTAGAAAGCTCACCAAGAACCTGGAAAAGGATTTGAAGGCGCAAGTATTAGTAACCATGTACGAGGAAGAATGATCCTCTTGAAATCCCGAAATAGTAGCGAAGGAATTACTGTGTTCGCTTCGCAAGAGTCGTCAAGGAGGCGAAGTCCCGAGAGCCGTCAGATCTTGCAGAGGAGCAGGGGAGTTACGGTAAGCCTATTTTCAAGTCTTAAGTTCGGGAGAAATTGGACCGTAGGATCTGAGTCGACAAGAACTGTTGGATCACTCACGTAATCTCATTTCATGGATTCACGAGTTGAAGGGTTAGAACCCTTGCCTCAAGATTCGCGAGGTCGTGAAAGGCGAAGTCCCGAAGGGGTGAAAGGATTTGTGTGAGCCAGTTATTGGTGAAGTGCATCGGAACCCGGTATTTCGGGGTTTCATGGGTTGAAGAACCGAAAGCTTAGCATCAGGATTCACGAAGTCGCGAAGTCCGAAACTCCAAAAAGGCGGGAAGTTCCGTTGTGGGACCCGCGTTGACAACGTGTCAGAATCTCGACATTTCGGCATATCGACGGATAGGAGGTCGAGACTTTTTTCCCGAAAGTTCCGAAGTCACGAGTCGCGATAAGGAGTAGTGAGGAGTTTGGGATCTCGACACTTCGGGTGTCGGGATACAAAGGAGGTAGCGCTTCGGGAAGCGAAGTCGCGAAGTGCCGAAGCTGGGGATGAGGGACACGTGGTAGAACCGCAAGGTGGGCCCGTGCGATAGATAGGCGAACACGTGTCACCTAGTGAAAGGAGTCAACACCCGTTGACCTCTCGCGTCTCGGGGATTCGCGAGATACGAGCATGAGAGTTTAACCCTTCGACTTGCGAAGTCGCGAATAGAGAGAACGCGAGAGGGAAAGCTAACATCGCTTCTTGGGGTTTTGTGAAGGGAAGGTGCCAAGGTTGGGCGCCTAGAATTTGCGAGTGGCGAAGTTGTGAGAAGATCAGGACCATCCATCTGAGGAGGACAGGTGGCAGAAATCGAGGGATCTCGCGAACTTGGAGGTTCGCAAGGTGAGAGCCCAGGAGTTGGGTGCTCCAAGTCGCGAGTGGCAAAATCGCGAGGACCAAGGATAGTCGTTGGATCCAGGTCAAAGGAGGACCGTTGGATCAGGAGCTTCATCGCCTGCATCGTGCATTCAGATGTTCGGAGGTTGAGAGAACCTCTTCTCGACATCAGAAGTTGCGAAGTGCCAAGAGCTGAGGCACGAGTGTGGACACATGGCAGAACGACAAGGTGGGGCCCGCATGGTTGACAGGCAGACATGCGTCGCCTGTGAAAAGGAGTCAACACTCCGTTGACTTCTCGCGTCTCGGGGATTCACGAGATATGAGCGCGAGAGTTCAACCTTTGAACTCACGAAGCGGCGAGTAGCGAGAGGAGCTAGTGTTTAGCCTAGCCGGTGGTCGCGCTCGGAGGGCGCTGACAGAAGGGAGCTATACCCATTTCATGATCTTGGGTATCGTGAGATTGGAAAGAAGGAGTCGAGAGCTTCGACTCGTGAACTCGCGAGATGGCGAGTTGCGACAAGCGCCTTTGGGAATAGGCCTTGGTCATAGCGCTTTGGTCGCGTGGGAGTCGTGGAGCTCGCGCCTAGTGTTGTTCGCATAGGGGAACTTCTGAAAAGACCTGTGGATCGGTTGGAAGGAGATTCTAGCTGGGAATCAAAAGAAGCCATTTTGGCTCATAAAAGAAACTGATCGATCCTTAAGATCGGGAGGTTGCGTAGAGACCCTGTCGAGGCAGAGGTGGCGTCTACAGCCTGTGCTAAGCCCCGTAGGGTTTTGGGGAATTCTGTCCCTTGAGAGAAAGCGAGAAATTTATTATGCCAGAGTGGGTATGTGACACTAACCCATTGGTGATATTATCTAGGTATTTCATCGTACTTTTCAGGAGTATCCATTGCAGAGTGCGCATCTTAGCCAGTGAGGACACAAGTCAGTTTGAGGGTTTGGAGAACTGCATGAGATCCGTATCCAGATTGCAGTTTCCTTCCAACCCATTTGAGATCCAGCCAGGGCGCTTCTATTGAGCCATCTATCGTCAGATTCTGACAGTGGAATCTTGCAGATCGACTCATTTAGCCATTTATGGCGCCGCTCTTCGGGACAGACATTTGGTGTTGCATGCAGAGTGTCAGAGGAGATTCGGGCAAATCCTTCCGACCGATTTCATTATTTGGTGAGACGATCGTTTTGAGCCATATAGCGGTAGATTCTGTTGGTGGAATCCTTTGGGGCGCATCCAGAGCCCCCAGGAGGTGCGCAAACCCCCCAAGGGTCCAGATCCAGTGCCTCAAAGACTAGATTCGAGATCCGACACTCACCCATTTCAATTTAGAGGTCAGGGCACTTCTTTTGGAGCAGTTTCCAACGTATTCCGATGGTCTGAACTCCCGGACGAGTTTTTCAGCTGGTAGCGGTTACCGTATTTCTCCGGAATCACATATTTTCACTGATCTATCCGTGTATGCATCAGATCTGCTATCATCGTCTGATCACGGGTATTTTTATGTTATTTGATTTTATTCTAGTGTTGCTCCATGAGATCTGGCTGACGTTTATATTCTATATTTCCAGTAAGCTATTGTATTTCCTTGCTTGAACCGTATAATACATGATATTGGGCAGTTGATGTTCTTTACTTCTGCATGCATCCTTTATATGCTATTTAAACCATAAATATGCAATATGCACATGCAATAACCCACTTGCACCTGCAATAACCATCAAGATCTCAAACATACAACTAAAACGCATCCAGAAACCCCCAGTGTATCAGATCTGCAAAACAAAATAATAGACCAGTAGCAAATATCTTGATCAGTGGGATCGGGGATATTTCATAGATTTGGTATGGGGAATTGAGAGTGATGCGGGGAGGGGCCAAACGAGCTTCCACCTTCACATGGTTGTCCCTATTTAGTAGAGAATAAATTATTCTCGAAACCAAGTGAATTTCATTCAGGTATTCTACTTTAGTCTTTCAAGAGTCTCGTACATGTTGATATGTCTATTTATTTATTTAATTATTATTCAATCATACAACTTTAATTCTCTGATGATTTCTGCAGGTCTTCACAATGAAAATACAACAAACAACTAGCCTATGTGTGATATGGTTGTACAATCTCATGCCTCATCAAGCTCATAGACTTAGGTAGTTAGTACTCATTTTTCCATTTTAGTTAGTGTGTGTGCATAGTTGCCAAAGATTCATGTATATTTCAACCCTTTACTAAATTTTGGGCACAAATCACCCCGATATACAATATTTAGGGTTTACAACAAATCCACAGTCCAGTAAATTGTAACTTGTAAATTACCAACACCACACATGGATTTTTATTCCTAGGGTGTGCATTTTTCATCATGCCCTATTTCCATTCATTTTTATGCATTTTCCCTCTATGCATTTTTTTTGCACTTACAAGGCAACTTTTAGCCTTTATGCACATCAAAAGGTTTTTGGTTTTAAAATGCACAACTAAAGTATGAATAGATGTAAAATGATAAAATCCAATTTTACACTAAGATGATTTTACCCTCCATATTACAAAAAGTCTTGAATCTTGGTTCAAGGTAGAATTCCTTATTCATTCGAAAATCCACTCTGG
>ML813242.1:36896-70863 GCA_009831015.1 Picea engelmannii
TATATATATTAACTTCACCCCAAGACTTAGATCACTAAATTTGGAGCTATATAGAAGCATGGACATGCATTTCAATTAGGGCACTTTCTATTGTTTTGGTCTCTCGATTTACAAGGTAGATTTTGCCTCTTTTACACAACAACCACTTTTATGTTTGCAATTGCAAAACTAAATATGTAGATAGGTGTAAAATTATCTAAGACACCCTAAAAAACTTGAATCACTCAAATTGCATATGTGTTAAGACGTGGACATGCATTTTTCATCATGCCCTGGTTTCATTCATTTTAAAGCATTTTTCCCTT
Source organism: Picea engelmannii (assembly GCA_009831015.1). Classification (NCBI taxonomy): domain Eukaryota; kingdom Viridiplantae; phylum Streptophyta; class Pinopsida; order Pinales; family Pinaceae; genus Picea; species Picea engelmannii. The sequence continues at coordinate 37,202 of ML813242.1, forward strand.
TATGCCTTTTAAAGCATTTTCCCCTTTATGCATTGTTCTGCATTTACAAGGCAGATTTTAACATTTATGCACAGTAGAGGGTTTTTGGTTTGAAAATGCACAACTAAAGGTATAAAAAAATGAAAAATGATAAAATACAAACTCCACAAATTTAATCACTCAATTTGGAGGTCATATGAGTCCTAGGCGTGCATTTTATAGTAACACATTTTTACCCTCCATTTTACAAAGAGTCATGAATTTGGGTTCCAGGTAGAATTTCTTTTTCATTTGAAAATGCACTCCATATGATACATATAGATTTAGAATGTTATTAACTTCACCCCAAAACTTAGATCACTAAATTTGGAGCTATATATAAGCATGGGTATGTAACGACCCTCCGTTACGCCTAAGAAAAGGCGAAGCACAAAAGGTAAAATTTTTTTTGCATTAAGAAATTAACATCAACACATGATCATAACAATGCCTAATCAACAAAATCATACATAAAAGGAGTACCAACTACTCAAGATGGAAATCACTAATGACACATTCAACACGTCAACGAAGGATAACGACACATAACATAAATATCGTAGCATATTAGCACATCATAATCATTTTGAAACAATTTACAACAACATTCAATCAGATAAATAATATAAAATGACTACCCTCCCAACCTACCCTGCAAGCTTAGGAGGACACATAAGCAATGCTCAAGCCCAGGTTCCAATTGATTTTAACCATTTAAGGTCTCAGGGCTGGCGACTGTTATGAGAAACAAGGAGGTGTCTATGTCCCACTATCAACAAGTCCAATAATCAACTAGATTAATCCATCAATCCTATTTATCAATCAATCATGGCGCAAGGGTAACCATCATCGTTATAAATCATACATCAACATTTAAATATTCACTGCACGCGAGAGTAAACCATTCTAGAGCATCCACCTGTCAACTTAAGTAATGGTGCAAGAGGAAACTAGTTGCTAAATCAGTGATACATCTACATAATTTCATGACACAATATTAATTAACATTAAATTCAAGGTGCAAGAGAATAAGTACGAAGAAATCACACGCCCACTTAAATTAAAGCGCACACGTAAATTTTATTACTAAACTAGTCATGCATCACCATTAATGAAATGTGTGTGAGTAATCAAAGCTAAATCATTGTACATCCATCGTTATTCCAATGCGAAAACAATCTAATTATTAAATCACAACATAATCAATGGCGCAAGATAAATATTCATTAAATTTTTTATGGCGCCAAAGAAACTACACATATGCCCATCCACACATAGCTATGTATATCATGGCGTAAAACAAACATATAATTTACTCCAAGGCGCACGAATAATCCAATACTGAAGTCAACCATAAGCAACATTATTCTAAGGTGTGCGTGTGATCGAAACACTGAATTAACATAAATCAACACCATTACCATGTGTGCAAATAAATCTAAGCACTTAGGAAATCACACAACAACATTGTTACAAAGCGCACGAGTAACTCCAAAAGCGTAAACATTTATGCATCATCAAGGCCCATTGAGCAATGCAAACTAACTATTAACAATCATGCAACAAGGGTACTTAATGGCGCTAGGTAAGCTAGTCACATTATCATTCAATTCAATCATTATCCATGGCGCAATATGATTATCAATTAAATTTTGAGGCGCAAAAAGTAATCTAATCTATTAATTTCAGGGCGCATGAGAATAATACAAGCATGAGAATAATTACAAGCAATCCTCTGTTAGCTTTATTTAAGGCGCGCAAGTAAAATTAATTACCAAATTAACCACGCACCACCATGATTTCAAGGCGCCAAGGGGTCCACCTAAATATCTTCATTTATTCATGTCGAAAATGACTATTAATTAATTCACGGCGCAACGATATTGAGGGGATGTATCAACAATAAATTAAAAGGGTGACACGAGCAAAACAAAAATATAAGAGGAGATCTTGCACCACAAACCTACCCATGCACAAAGTAGTCAATTATTGTAAGCCTTTGAGACTCCTATTCTAAGTTGACAATTCTTCAATTCATGCCTTGATCAAGAAGGATTTGTAATAGTGTTTGGGGTGGGACCTTGTCTAGATAAAAAAAAAAATCAATACGATGCTTAATGGAAAGGAATGGATTGGGAAATAAGGAAAAATGTTGTCCAGTTTTCGACAAAACTCAGAGATAATTCATAAAGAAAATCAAGAGTAACATCGCTAGGTGATGTCGGAGTGGCAGGAGTGGGAGGGCTCATCATATTCCCACGAGGAATTCAAGTGCTCTCTTTTCATTGGAATCTGGGCATCACAACTAATAATCAAGCCGAAGCCTATGCCCTGTACCATGGTCTCTATCTCGCCAAAAGCCAGAACACTCACTCCCTCTCGGTGATTGGGGACTCCAAGATAATCATAGGTCATGTACGCAAAGGGTCCCACCCCCCAAATCTCCACTTAAAAGCCATTCTCCAATGAATTTCGACAACACTCAATCTTTTCCACAATATCTCCTTCTTTCATGTACTCTGACGAAATAATCAGTTGGTCGATGCCCAAGCAAATCTGGCAATTGACCTGGAGCAAGGCTCGTTAGTGGTTAACGGACTTACTCTTTACAAGCCCATCCCATGGCTTTTGACTCCTGGCAGTCAACACCTCTGCCCACTCAGCGCGTCATGGCGAAATGGGCCTCGGTCTGGGTTGCGCTCCTCCTGTCAATGACACCTAGCCACCCACTCCCTCACCATAGCGCATGTCATTGCAACTCCCAACAATAGGCCCACATTACCTCTCGACACCTAGGCACTCTCCCCCTCACCTCAACGCATGTCTTGTGGCACCTTATCTTCATCTCCCCCGACTTGGGAAGTCATTTCGAAGTCCCTTTGGCAACTCCTGCGCGTGGAAGTGAATACTAGAGTGAGACGAGCCTGTTCAACATGGTGTTCAAAGCGTACTGTGCATTGATTTCAGACAATGCGAAGGGTACCAACATCAGCCGCGAGCATGGCTGCAACTCGTGGCTAATTTTGGGAAATTGGTTATGTTCTATGAATCAAACAAGGGTGAAGGCGCATATCATAGCAGGAGAGGAAAATATCGCTGGTATTCTCATTCCTAAGAAGAACAGAGCAACGCCCACTCCTCATTTGAGCACTGATACCCACGTAATTCAACTAGATAACGCAAGGACTTTAGGCAAGATGAACATGAAAAATTAGAGAACGGTTTCAGTGAGAGAGCACTACGAGCTGGTAAGCACGGTGCAAAATCTTCAATTGCAGCTCAGGGCTCTTTCAACACAAGTTTTATCCATTACAGAGATTACCATCCAGCACATGGGTGAGCAACAAAGAAACATGGATGAGTGTGAAGCTTTACGACAACAGATAGAGGCACTCCAATTTGTAGCTGGACCTGCGTCGCCCACAACCTCCCCGAATACTTTCATTTTCGATGAGGCCTCCTCGCCAGAATCACGCCCACGACTAGACCTCAACCTGCAACCTCCAACAGAGGAATAATTCCCTGCACCGGATCAAAACAAAATCTAAGTGTATGCGGTGTTTTTTTATGCTATTTTTAGGATTTTTTTGCATGGTTTTCACCATAGCAACTCAAATAGGCTTTAGCGTTTTAATAAGCACTACCCCTGCTCTTCGCTTCCTACTTGGAGAATACATGGGAGTGAATTTTGAGTTTTTCAACTCTTGTAACACAGACTATGTAATCTTCCTGTGTTTCCTCACAGTTTTTTAATATAACTTTTGCCTAGTTTCTGTTAAAAAAAAAAACATCGCCAAGTGATGTCCGCACATGCTTGCCAAATGTGTAAATGATAACACAGAGAAAACCTCTGGAAAAACACCAATGGAGGAGGAAGAGAAATGCAAAGGTTCTAGAGAAAAATCTCGCCAGGAGACTCATAAGTGTCGGGAAATTATTCATTGGAAAAACACAAAGAAATGCCATGGCATTTCGCATGGCCATTTTCCCCTGTTGGCAAGAGTTAAAACAACAAAAAAACAGAGAATTCGTGCTGCAAATTAAACACTAGGTAAGGGATAGGCGTAGAGCCTTGGGCTCCCCAAAATCACTAAGAAAACGAGCTGAAACTTAAGGCTGGGTAAGGAGATAGGCGTGGAGACTTGGGCTCCCAAAATAACTGAGAAAACGAGCTACAAATTAAAGTTGGGTAAGGAGATAGGCATGGAGCCTTTGGCTCCCGAAATTGCTGAGAAAACGAGATGCAAATTAAAGCTGGGTAAGGCCAGCGATTTAGCTATGTATGAGGAGTGAAAAATCATTGGGATTGAAGTAATAAATTACTGTGTAAAATAAGGTAAGGTCGATGAGCCTGGGGAGATCATTCGCCATGGAAGAAAGGTGAAAATTGCTGAGTATTTAAAAACGCTGAGTAAAAATTAAAAACGCTGAGCATTAAAGGTAATTTCGCTATGGTAATTCGCTAGGTAAAGAGAGAGGAGTGGGGGCAGTGCCCTAGGTCTCCCGATCGCAGAGAAAATTCCCACAAATAATCATAAAAAAAAACAAAGCAGAAGGAAACCACTGCAGAGGAATATTTCGCTGGAGAGTAAGTCAAAGGGGCGCAAATCCGGGCAAGCAAATTAACCGCAATGCAGAGGCAAGGGATCACTCACAAAAACGCTGGGTAATGAGATCTCACACCAACGCTAAGTAAAGGGATCAACAAAAAGTACCGAGTGAAAATGAAAAATATATGCTGAGCAATGCAGAAATTGAACTTGTAAAGAAGGTAAGAAATTCAAGGTTTTATTGGAGCTAAACCACTGTAAAAAGGGAGAAATGTAACACAGACCAAAAGGTTATCTCACTTACATAGTTTCATGGAACAACGCAGACCAATTCCCTTTAAATTTCGGACCTTGGGATTTCTCGAGGGAGAAAGCGAAGTAGATTAGGAAATTGACAAATAAATAAATTTCACAGCATGGGCTTTCCAAGGAGAAAAACGAAACAATAAGCAATGATCAACCATTAAAAAAAATTCAGCGCGAGGGTTTTCCTAGGGAGAAAAACAATTCAATAAGCCATGATGAAAGCACAAGGCTGGGAGATTGTCTCATGGAAAAACGAATACAAACGATGAGATCACCGCAACTACAAGATTAATTTAAATCTCAATAAAATTTAAAACCTTGAATAAAATTTGCCAGCAACGCGTATGCAATAGAATTAAACTACATTTTAATTTGAAACTTAATGAGTTCAATCTCAGTTTAGGATTACCGTAACGGAAGGAGAAGAATCTGAAGTTGTTATTCCGCGCTTGCGCTCCATATTGTATCCCACTTTCTAACCGTGAATACCTCACCAGTACCTCCCAGCCAACGCTAGGGGTACTCTTCTTCCCCCTTAGCCCCCGAGCCGCAAAGGGGCCACACACAAACACAACCAGAAAACTATAGCTCCCAGCTCACCTCGCAAGGTCGAGCTACCACTCTCTCTCTCGAGATGGCTATACCAACTCTCACAAGTAAAATCAGTCAAATAAATTCTAGCAACATAACTTTACGCATATCAATCATAATCCATTCATCTTCTCAACCATTACTTTTATAGAATTTTTCTTAGTGACCACTTGTCATTTGCATGTTTAATTCGTTTTATTAAAAATTAATTAGGAATTATCCCCCCTGTATACTTGTCACCCGTTCCCTTAGTTGCACCAATAAATTCACCATTTAATTTAATTAAATGTTAATTTCCCTCACTCATCCTAAAAACGCTCATAAAATCACTCATAGTTGTCCCTTTATTCCCTCTATTTCTTTTTTAATCATTGACGCCTTTCTAAAACTTAGTTGCATATAATTTAGGAAAGCTCTTTAGTTAGACTAGACTATATTCCTTTATATGCTTCCACATTTCTTTTTACATTTATTTCCTTTCTTATCTTAATTCCAATTTGGTATTCTTTTGCACATATTTATATAATTAAATCTTTAGATACAAATTTTTACTCTTTCAATTCCTAACTTGATTTTTCTTCATCCCCCACCATTTAATAAATTTATAATTTCATTTCTTTAGTCTTCTTACCCACTTTAAACTTAGGCTCAAATTTTTAAACTAGGCTTAGATTTTTTTTTTTATGAGATTTTATAATTAATAAAAATTACTCATTTAATAATTATTTTAAATCCGACAATGTCAAAACAAAAATCGTTTTCTAGGCGCCTAGGTTCAATGACTCACTTTTATTAAAATTGCGACCTGCCCTTCAAGACACACTCTGTGCTCCAAAGGTGCCACTCACCTTTATTCAAGTTTTATTTATGCAGCGTGCCCTTCAAGACGCACTACGTGCTCCAAGGGTACCACTCGCCTTTGACTGATTTTGGTAGTTGTCCAACCCTTGGAGTTAATACTCCATCAAGTGATCTTGTGAGATACTAAGGGCCTCTAAGGAATAAGTACCCTGCCTTATTGAGCGCCCCTTAGAATCTTCGTGAGCGACTGTCTCAATCTGCCTTCACGACATCGTGGATCTCTCGAACTAGGTAATTGTTAACCTACAATTCGAGCCACGATGAGAGTGCTAGTAGGTTGTGGCAGGGATGCTGCCACACCTCTCCCTCAATATCTGGTTGTTGTGCATGGCCCCTTTACTCCTCATGTGATTCTGATTAACAAGCAATCGTCAACCTGCATCCATCAATGAAACATTGTTAATGATCCATAACAACATCATAATATACCCGATCATATGTCACACATGCATAATTAGAAATACCCAAACCATATACAGTCCACTACCTTACTCGATTCAAAGTCCAAGGAGGTCCATTGATGCCATCGACATCCTCAATATTTCAAGTGCCCTACACACTTAGGAGAAACCCGTCAATATCACCTATTTATACATAGATATCAAATAACATAACATCATAATCCGACAACATCATCATCAGAATCCGTAAGAGAAACAAACAACCATATAATAAACCGGATTACTTGCATGCAAGTGTCCTCAAAGAATAAGTCAAATCATGTGCATGCAAGAGCGGAATGTTACAGGCTGTGCATTTCCATTAGGGCACTTTCTAATGTTTTTGTCTCTCAATTTACAAGGTAGATTTTTCATTTTTTACACAACAACAACTTTTATGTTTGCAAACACAAAAATAAATATGTAGACAAATGTAAAATTATCTAAGACACCCTCAGAAATTTGAATCACTCAAATTGCAGGCACCCGGGCATGCATTTTTTATCATGCCCTGGTTTCATGGATTTTTAGGCATTTTTCAGATTATGCATTTTTTTGCATTTACAAGGCAAATTTTAACCTTTATGCACAGTAGAGGGTTTTTGGTTAAAAATGCACAACCAAAGGTGTGAAAATATGTAAAATTATAAAATACAAACTTCACAAATTTATCACTCAATTTGGAGGTCATATGAGTCCTAGGCATGCATTTTACTGTAACACAATTTTACCTTCCATTTTACAAAAAGTATTGAATTTTGGTTCCAGGTAGAAGTCCATTTTCATTTGAAAATGCACTCTATATGATATAGATAGATTTAGAATGTTATTAACTTCACCCCAAAATTTATATCACTAAATTTGGACCTATATATAAACATGGGCATTCATTTCCATTAGGTAACTTTCTATTGTTTTGGTCTCTCAATTTACAAGGTAGATTTTGTCTCTTTTACTCAACAACTACTTTTATGTTTGGAAATGAAAATATAAATATTAGGCAGGTGTAAAATTATATAAGACACCCTTAACAACTTGAATCACTCAAATTGAGGTGTTTTAAGACCTAGGTGTGCATTTTTGTGAAATCCAACGTGCATTTTGCACAAGGCCAAAAATTACAGTTTAAAAGAAAACCATGTATTTCTTAAGCGTGAGTGTGTATTCTTATATGTGGAGGATCTAAAAAGATTGAATTAGGGTTTTATGCAACAATATAATCCCCAATCCTAATCGTCGATATCATTATATATCAATAACATTGTCATCTACATCTGGCTCAACCTCTCCGACTTCTTAATATAACACATCTACCCGCTCCTTGTGTCCAATGCATCATAAGCATGGATTTCAGTGTACAACATCAATTTGATATTTTTTTTACTTTATTATCCATGCATCAAAACTTCGACCCCTAGGCTAATCATCAAATACATGTCGATATTTTAACAATTTGTTCTCGCCCATCCATCTCAACCCCGAAAAACTTCGAGCGCTCAAGTGTCACCACTCTGACGGACATTTCCCACCCTAGCATCTCTGATCCAATGTACTTTTCCTGCCCTAGTGTCGCCACTTTGACGGATTTACCGTGGCATATCGTTTGACCGCCAACAAACTATGCCCTCTCGAGCATCACCACTCTGATGGAGATGACCCACCATAAAGTCAATTTTGATGCCACATATGTCAAATTTTTTAGGGTCTTTATGTGCGCCATTATTGCACTAACAACCGAGGTCGTCGGTAATACAATGACCACTTGGATGATGATTTTTTCCTAGAAAATTCCACATGGAATCTCGTTGCGTCGAATGAATGACAACTATATGATCATCATCGTTGTGATGATCGATTGCAACAAAAGTCTGTTTGATAAAATTTCTTCACAACTACCATGTGGTAGTTTCCTACGTCGTACATTCGACCGATGGATAAGGGATTCGATAGTGTGACAAAACAACTTCGACGAAGTAATTTTTTTGGCTTTGTCATAATACCAGTGTTGTTTCATTATAATGACATAAAAAATTGTGCCAAATGTACTAGTGATATCATCAATCAGGTGCCATAAACTTCACTTTATAGGCTTCTAGTTGCTCCACCTTATCTAACCATCCCTAGAGCCAAGGAAGTGATGGAATGAACCATTTCAATACTAAATATAATCAAAGGAAAAGAAAAAATAAAAGTTGCAATTATTACAAATGCATGGTCATGTTACAAAGCATCGATGGTGTTATTGTCTAACACATGGTTGGAAATATTAACCACTATTTTCTTTAAAATGTTTTGCACAAGTTATAGGTTTTGTTTTAGAAATCAACATTATGAACAAAGGGTTCACAAATAGAATTTTAAGATTCATTGAGTTTAGATAGATTTTAAATATGTCTACAACTTTATCCCTTTGAGATATTAATATTGAGCATACATCTCACTTGCACCAAAGCTCGATATCTAGGGTGTTCAAGAGCTTAAGATGTAGTGAGAGAAACAAGAGAACATGCACTCCAACTTAGATATGGTATTTCTAATTTATGTCATAACCAAGCTATCATTGCTCATGTTATGCAAGTAGTGTTGGTGGGAATAACATTGCCATCTCTACATCATTTTATGAAAAATAAAAAGTACAATCTTTCTTTTGATTTTACTTCTAATCATACTAGGAAAGCCAAAATATGGTTGATCTATATATTTATGAAATCTATTATTTACAACGTCTATAGGTCAATCGATTTCTTGATAATTTATTGATAATCAAACATTTGTATAGAAGTATCAAGCCCTAGGCAGGGGGAGTGGTTATGGATACTGCATAAGTAGATTCATTTATAGTAAAAAAAAAAAGATAAGACCATTTTGAGGGATGGAGACCAAGTGTTATAATGTTTTTTTTATCAATGTTTCATGCTTAGTAGCTCAAAACGAATACTTGTGAAAGCATTAACAACACCAAAGATAAGACCAACCCAGAAGATCTAGTTCCCAATGAAACCTTAAAATACAAGTAGAACGACTACCTTTCACACCATAATAGATGCAAGTGAAGATCCATGAGACCTCATGTAGAAACTCAATAGACCTAGAATGTGGAACGTGGATGATTTATAAATTGACCTTTAGAGTGAAATACAACACATGATGGAAACAATGGGTTTGAAGGTGGATTTTGTGCACATTGATCAATTTAGATGTTGAACTAGTGATGTGGATGCTTGATATTCAAAGGATAAGAAGTGAAATTACAAAATTGAAATGAATAGAAGGAAATTACAAAAAACATATATAAAGGTTGTTGAAATAGATTGCATGAAACCACTATAGGAAACTTTAAATTAATGTAGAATTGAGAAAGCTACGCCAATGTGGGTTCTTTATAGTCCCTTGAGTGGGCACTACTCAAGGGCTCTACAGGAACTTTAGTAAAACCACCAAGTGATCAAATCTAGAAATACAATCCTCTTTATTCAAAAATTCAAGATCATGATAGCATTGTTTCTTCTACAATTCGAATGCACTACCAACACACTATGAAAGTACTACGCCAAAAAGAAGTTGTTTCTTACTTTCATCCTATATCTACTAATACTAAAAATACAAATACCCCTTCAATGAATCCTTGATTGGAGGGTGATTGTCTTCTTGATCCCTAGAACCATGAATCCTTGTTTTGAGGGCCTAATTTTCTCTCCTCAGTTTGAATTCCCTTAATCAATAAATCAAATGAGGATCTAGTTGATTGAGAGGTATGAATGCTCTAAATTCTTAGCTCCCTTAGAGATTAGAGAGGGAACATGATCCCCCTTTTATCTCATGTGGAGGTAAATTCTTTTTGCGGAGATAAAATTACTTAGGATTCGACCTACTTGTTTGAATCATTAGCCCACAATATCAAGAATGCACAAATCCATTAAAAATCACAATTAAACTAGAGTACATCACATAAACTCGAGCATTCATAAGAGTCAATATACATAACCCAAAATGTTTCATATTCACCATATTATTTTACAAGTAAATGTATGCTTTAATATTTTAGGTACAAAAATAGGTCATATTAAATGTAATATGGACCTTAGCATCCCATCATCACCTTCCAACTTGGAGGTTTTGCGCATACTTGTGTAACCAAAATTGCCTCCCTACAACTTGCTCTTCATTTCACCTTCTCTATTGGCTCATCATGTTGTTTCTTGCAATCTCGTCTAAAATCATAAGCCACAAATTGTATGATGGCACCCCTTCCATGGTACCCTATTGTCTTCTCCACTTCATTTCAATATTTCATTTCCTTCTCCTCATCTAATTCCCCTACAGGTGTGGGGTGTAATAGGAGAGGAGGATTGAACTTCAACCCAATCCATTTGAGATTTATCTTTCTCAAAGTTTCTTTGCACAATTGTGTGTTGAAAAAATCAACCTATACATTTTTAGTTGAATGCGGCTCCATCCTTTGGAGATTAAGAGGAATCCCATCCCATCTACTTTGGAAGGATTGGAGTGCATTTTATCTTGAATCTCTGACCTTGGCTTCATAGAGGGAAATTAACCCTCTCTATTTCTCCTCCAAAATAGGAATAATATCTATGTCTAATTTTAGGGTTACATGGTTGTTGATTACCTATTATGGCCTTATTATTTCAACCCTGATCCACAAATGGTTGCTCATTTCTTCTTCCCTGTATTTTTGGAATTAAACAACCCTTAATTCCTTGTGATGAATCCAAGAGCACAGTGCTCTGAGCTATACCTATCCTACATAGGGGTTTGGTAACCATATATAGGGATGGGGCAATGAAAATTTGTATAGGTAGAACTCACTCAACTGGATCTGATACCAATTGAAGAAATGGAACACACAAGATCACGACAAGAACTTTGGCGGAAAAAGACTCAATCCATATTCTTAACTATTGTATTCATTTTAGTGATACAAATATATAATACAATAATGAAACCACCTCAATTGCTCTCACATCGACACCTGATCGAAAGACAACGTAGGAGGAGACACAATAGGAATCTAGAAACACACTTAGGATAACAACTATATCCTAGAATGTGAAATATACAAAGATGGTACACTAGGACTTCATGATTGTGTACAAGTAAGCGGCTAGCATTCATTGCCATGTTGGAATGTCTTTATGAATTCCTTGGGGGTATCCACTTGGTAAGGAAGTTGGTTGACTAATCTATTCAATTCAAATGTGTGCCATTGTTCCTTAAGAAAGAGAGTGTATACCTTGGCTAGAGGCCTGTAGCTTAGCATATCCCTTGATAATTTTTACATCTTGGAGATGGATGCTTCCAAGATCTCAATCCTTTCACTCTTACTATCCAATTCCTCTTTGTATTTGGCCTACTCGATCTTTAAATTCTTATTTTATGCTTCTATTTATTTCTTGATGTCCATATTTTGCATCTTCATGATCTAATGTTTTTCTTGTAAGATAGCTAATTTATTCTCAAGGTAAAATTGGTCAATCCTTTCACCAACATCTTCCATCCAGGTCTTTATCTCTATAAGAATTTTCCATTTGAGGGTTTCATCCCTGTCTTCCTCTAATTTAATCATAATATTTTGTGCCTCTACCTCTTTTTCCTTAGAGGATTCTAGTCCCTTTTCTTCTTGGATATTAGTTGGGTTTTTAACAAAACTAGGGTTTTCTTCTATATTTACAAATGTGGTAGGAAGAGGTGTAATTAATAGTTTCTTGAATGTCTGTGACCTTGCCCTGGATCTTCTTATGGAGACCTCTCTCTCCTCTCTATGGAGTTCCTTTTATCCTTGATTTTTGAAGAGTTGTTATTAGGGGTCCCCATCCTAATCAAGGTGGCAACTACCTCATGGTCTTCATATTCCACCTATGTTCTCTCTATGCTTTCTTCCTCCTAGAGGTCTCTACTTTTCTTGTTTTTTCCTTCATACTAGAGTCCCTTTCAATACTGGGTTCCTTGGTTGCATCTCTTAGAGCTCTAAAGTCTTCCCATGAGACTATTGTAGGTTTCCCTATCAATTCATCACATACAATTGGGTTTATGCATTGGTTTATGTAGATAAGATTGAGGATGACAACCCTTTCAAAGCGATACAACCACCCTAAATCCACACCTTTGACGTACTTACTTTCTAAGAATTTCTAAGTAAATTACTAGTTGAAACTCCTCAATTATACACATATATATTTACATAAAATACACTTTAATCTAAACTCCTCAACTTGAATTGCAAGCCTTTGACCTAAAATTTTGATATACTTCTAATTACAAAATAGATAAGAATAGATATTAAGATCTCAAAATCCTACATATCATTTTCAAAATATTAACCAACTATAATGTTATTTAATTATAATAAATGTTGTGGAATATATATCACCTTGCAATGCTGTCAAATGATTTGCATGACAAGGATGGGGTAAGTTGTAGAGAGTGAGGAGTTTTATAATGTTATTTAATTATAATAAATGTTGTGGAATATATATCACCTTGCAATGTTGTAAAATGATTTGCATGACAAGGATGGGGTAAGTTGTAGAGAGTGAGGAGTTTCACATTGTAAGTTGTAAAATTTCAAATAAATGGATTAAATTGTCATAAAAAATTAATTCAAAGCATAAAATGACTACTAATTAGGTAATTAAAAAAATCAAATAAATGGTTTAAACTAGTCATAAAAAAAATTAATTCAAAAGGATAAAATAACTACTAACTAGGTAACAATTTTTTTTTAAGACTTAATCCTTATTTTCTCAAGTTTAAAAATATTATTCAACTTTGAGTAGACTTGATCTTAATTTTAGCTTCATTTAAGAAAGATATATGAACTTTTAATTACCTTCTCCCTAACATTCGTTCCATGTGTGATATGATAGAGCATTCAATGTGGTGGATATATGAACTTTTAATTACCTTCTCCATACATTCCATGAGTGATATGATAAAGCATTCATTGTGATAGATAGAGCATATATTTTAAATGCACTACGGATAACATTATGCACAATAAGCTAATATTTTATATTAATTTTGGGTGAAGACTTGTATTGTAGTCTACCCAACAACCTAAACCTAATGATTGTTGTTTTGAGTGGAAAATGATATAAGAAGAGTTCAAGAATGCACACCTAGATTGTTTTCAACAATTTGAAGTTGACTCTAACAATTTCCTAAAGGATACATATTACAAAATAATGANAAATTCATTGTTATATATATATATATATATATATATATATATATATATATATAGTTATTTTTTATAATTTTTTAAAGAAAAATCATATGAGATTATTTTTCTTTCTTAGTATATCTAACTAAATGGAAGGTGGCTCAACTATTAACAACAATAATAACGGTAAATTCGAGGTACTTGATTGAATTTGAGCCCATGATGACCCAAATTTTATGAGCAAAATGAAATGAATACATATCTATATTATTAACACAGAGATATAATGAACAATAACAGAGATATAAAACTTGGCTTCTATTCAATAAAGAAATATGTTGAAACTGTAAAATGCAGACTGAAACAAGCTTGCTAGAATGGTGGCGGCTTATCTCTGAGAAGAGATGTGACGATTGCGCTCATTCACAAGACGATGAGTACAATGAGCCTCCAAATACTTTTTTACATCAAACATGAATACCAAAACCCTATACATTTAAAAACATAACTCTAGGAGATGAAGCGCCAAAAGTCATGTGGGCTATGTTGGGGTAAGTTGGTACATCAACTTCCCGGGGTCACAACTTTTGCATATGATCTCCAATTTAGGCGCATGATAGCCCTTTGGAAAGGTCTATATGAGGAATAAACATTATACTATCACACTTTGACCCCATCAATAGTGTGATTGTGGCAGGCCCAAAAAATGTTGTTTAGGGCCTAAAAAACAACCCCGGAAGTTTACGACCCGAAAATCTAGAAAAAAACTACCAAGATGAAAACTGAAACTTCCAAGATGACATATGTATGTGAGTCGGTTGGAATAGGTGGGTGGCCATCTATATCCACCTAGATCAATCCTCCCCCCTTATGAATCAATGGTATTGATTGCATTGAGTTCCCCCATCAAATGAGGAAATTTTTGTTGAATTTGGCCTCGGGTGAGCCACTTGCCTTGGTGCGGGAGCTACCCCACTTTAACAACACAATAAAGATGAAAATTTTGTTGGCGAGTGCCCTTGACCTGTGTGTCCATGATCTGACCAATGGATGCATGTTCCATGCAGTCAAGGTTGATATCTACTGATGTCCAATAATGGTGGAAAGTATGGCTGAAGGAGGTCCACATTAAACATTGGGTGCAAGCCAAGGAAGGGGGGAATGTTGAGCTCAAAATCATTATCACCCACGACCTTGGTGATGGTATAAGGTCCGTAGAAAAGTGGACAAAGCTTCTGATGGAGTCCTGTAATGTGTTCTTTCTAAAAGTGCAACCAAAATTTATCTCCCACTGTTACACATTATTTTCGTCATCCCTATGACCGTTAATGATGTAAACCTATCTGTTGCCTTCAGAGGGGTCAATGGCCTGAGTTCCTGAATAAAAAAGGGAGAAGAACTTTTCCTGAGAAAATAAGTTGCATTCTCCTTTGTAAAAACCCTATTAAAGAGGATTTTCGCATGCTGCACTATAGCTAGGGTGTGGAAATGCCTGATTTTCGTAGGCTGCACCATAGCTAGGTTGCGAAGTGTTCGCAGGTTTCTATACAGGCAGGGTGCGAAAATGCTCATACGTGGGAAAAACGAGCATCTTCTCGATGCTTCTAGAAGGAGAAACTTCCACGGTGAGGTGGCATCCGAATGGTTTGGATATTACTCTCTTTCATGATTTAGTGGGATCATCCTAACCTCCTCACCTTATCCTCTTCAACTTATAAACGAAGAGGAGCTCTCATGGAGAAGGTTAGCTTTTGAGATTTGAAGCTTGGATTGGATTGAGTTTGGAGATTGTTAGCTTGGCTAGACGAGCCACTTTGTCAAGATAGATTGTGAATATTATCAGATCTATACTCTCAGAATTCTTGGAGTGGAAGTGTGTGGGGAACGGAGGACAGTTGGAAGGAACCTTACGACATCAAGGCCACGGTTGTAATCTCTCTTTCACATTTAATATGATACAGTAATATAATTCTTTCCTATAAAGCTTGTTGTGTTTTATTGTATGATTCCTTGATCACATACATAGGTTTATATTGAGTTTATGCTATTACTATCACTTTGGTTGGTTGCGTTCTTTTGCAGGATCATCATTGTATGAGTGTAGGAACGGAGCTAGGATGGCGGTAGCGAGAGGAAGCGACGTTTAAACGGTATGTCACCTATCCCTCTTTAGTTAGTAAATTCAATATTTAAAACTTAAGGAAAGTGTCATGTTCTGGTGTGTTTTGTTCTAGATCTAGGTGGATCTAGGGAGATTAGTTAGTGTCCGCACCTACCGATTTATCCCATAACAAAATTGGTGACTCCACTGGGGAGCGAATTGTTTCTTAGTTAGTCTAGTTTCCCTTGCTTTGACTGCTTGATTTCTGGTCTTTGAGTCTGTGGGAGATACATCCAGACTCTCTGGATCTGAAAGTTCACTTAGACTCTTTGTCCTTTTTCCAAATTCCTTTTGATTACAAACATTCCCGCACTTCACCTGTATACAACCTGCGAAAAACTTTGATTTTCGCACCTCACTGTTTAAACTAGTGCGACATTTTCGCACCCAACCCATTGCTAGCCTGCGAAAGTTGTTGATTTTCGCACTGTAATATATTGCTGGCTTGCGAACTTGTTTGTAATTTTTTTTTGGATTGGGTCTTGTTATATTTTGATGCCCAATTTTGCTTTGATCAGCTGGATTGAACTTTTGGAGCATATATTGATCTATTTACAGTCCCCTTGACATTCTTTGAGTTGCTTTTAGCCATCTTTGCTTTGTTTGGTTTTGAAGGATTAGTCTCTTGCTTTGAGTGTCTTTCAATTACAAAGCGTGTATTTTCTTTAGAATTGTTTAGGGAAAGATCAGATTTCTTCTGAATAGTTTGCTTTACAAGAAAAATTTTAGTTTGGGTTTCTTTGTTTTAAGAAAGTTCATTATTGCTTTTGGTGAAATTTTTGAAACAAAAAGATTTAATTTCTTGCTTTATATTATATTGGGGGCATCCTTGCATTTGAAGTAGCGAAATTGCATGATTCTTGGCATTTTTTGGTCCTAAATTCGGAAAACTTTTCCCCCTCATGGCCAGGGGGGGGCATGAATCGTGCATTGGTGTACAATATCTTTTTCTCATTTCTTGAGAATCTTGATATTGATGAGTTTAATATATTTTGGGACATTGTGTATATGGGAATGATAAATGTTTTCTCCTTCTCGTAGCATAGCTTTCATCGAAATGAAAAGATTGCATCTTCATCTCTTTGCATAACATTCTAGTCAGTCAAAACACCATATTGTCCATGCCATTTTCCTCTTGAGTAACAACATCCATAAAATAAAGAGCTTATAAAAATTGATTAGAAATTTTTATATTTTTTGGTAGCAAACCTACATTAGATTAGTTGTAGGGCTTTGGAATAGGTGTGAAAGATAACTTTCCAAAGCTGCAAACAAACATAGAATCTTGTGTTAGGGAGCGATGAAATCCAATTATTACATTTTTTCCTGGGAAGCCCTTCTAACACAAGGGTCAATCACGAGGTCGCATTGAGACTAGCAGAGTTACTCACCCTGTTTTGTCAGTCTTGGTGTAGAGATTGTGCGTATTATGGGGGTCTCTTGAAGGTATACCCACAATGATGAGTGGAAGCCTTTCAAGTTGATTTCAGGCTAGATACCTTTCCCTCGCGCGTGGATCGGACTGTCGACTATTTCCCCAGGCATCACTGTAGTGATTGGTAACCTTAGTGGCCTATCTCTTTAGGGTATTTACACAAGGTGACTGTGGAGGGGCAAGTCTTCACGGTACCTGGAATCGACATTGGCCAAACTCGCTCGGGCTCCTTGGAGGGTATACCCATGATTATGTGTGGGAGCTTGCACCAGGGTGTAAGTCCATTAAGTAGGTCATCAACGTAACTTTTCCACCCGCTCTATCTCAACCCCTTCTTACTTTGTTCCCGCAACATTGGATTTCATCACCAACTAGTGCGTTCATTGTGAGAAGGTTTTGTTTGCTTGCTTTCTTACTAGATTTTTAGCATGTGTTGTTTGTTTTTCCTAGTGGACTCTAGATTGGATTTTTTTTTAATGGCGTCAGTTCCCGAAATGACCAATGAGGGAACCCCTTTTCCAGGGGAACCTTTTTCTTTTCCTTCTTACGAAAACATTGGTCCTCCTCACATCGCTACTTTGACCCTTCCAGGTCTCACAATTGGATTACCAGTATGGTTGTTTTCCACTCAAGTAATCCCAAATATGGTTAGTGCTTCGGTTGTAAGAATTCCCCCCCAAGAACATCAACCTCATGTTGATTCTTCACCATCTTCACTAGTAAGATATTCTTCACCTTCTTCACTTGCAAGCTCTTCTCCCGTTTCATATTCTTCGCCGAGTGAAAGATCTGAAGCTAGTAACTCGGTGAATAAGAAGAAGAAGAAAAGGAAGGATAAGAAGAAGAAAAATAAGCAAGGATCAAAACCTCCAACCACTGCTAAACATGTTGGAAAACAACCAGTTACTGTTAATCGTGCTGGGAGTGTTGATGATGTCAAGATCACCAAAACAACCCATAAGCCCAAGTACCCTTGCAAGATTTGTAAGGGTAGCCATATTCTTAACGATTTCCCTAGTCTATCCAAGGTTATAGAAGCATGGTCTACACATCCTCGCCAACCCAGGTCGTTAGCCTCTGAACAACATGTTGATGACTTCTCGTCGACTAGTCACGATATAGTTGGGAAGAAGAAAAGTAGAGCCAAGTTCCCGTGTATGTTATGAAAAGGGTGTCATCAAACTCATCTTTGACCTCATATGGAAGAAGCCTCGAAGTTCCTGGAAGACATGACTGTTTCACAGCCTTAACTTCCGGCTGCTTATCGCAAGATTTTTCTCAACCCACCTATAGTTGATGGAATGATCAATCCGGTTCCCCCGTTTGTCAGTTTGGTTGATCAAGTGGTCAATCTGGTCACGTCCTTGGTTGAACCAGTAGACCAAGTGGTCGATTCAATCCCATCCTCGGTTGATCCCACTCTCCTGTTAGAGAGTGAAACCCAAGCGGTCAATCCTTTTCCAAGCGTCGATCCCATTCTCGCCTTGGAGAATGCAACCCAAGTGGTCGATCCGATCTTGTCATCGGTTGATCCTACTCTCCCACTCGAGAGTAAACCCGATACTGCCCATGTTTTTCTCGTTGATACAGAATCTACCATGCTGGTGGGTATTCCTCCTTCTCTCGTGGAACCCCCTCCAAGTAATGAGGCCATCCGTTTTGATTGGGGTGTGCTAACTGGACCTCATCTTCCCTCTCACATTCCTTTCCAGATTGTAGTACAGGTTTGTGGTCGAGAGGTTCCTCAGAAACTGATAGATGAAGGTGAATCCGTTAGTATTTTGTCATCTTTTGCTTGGCAAGCTTTGGGTTTTCCTCAGCTTGTGCCGGTTACGCAGAATCTGTTAGATTTTAACAGAAGAACTAGTCAACCTTTAGGGAACCTTCCTTAGTTTCTTGTAACTTTGGGAGGGAAAACTATCTTTATTGACGTCATGGTGGTCCAAGACCCCTTGGATTTCGCTTTACTCCTTGGGAGAGATTATGTCTATTCCATGAAAGATATTGTGTCTACTCTTTTTCGTGTGATATCTTTCCCTCACGATGGATGAGTTGTGACTGTTGATCAACTTTCATTCATTGACCCCGACTGGATTGCCTCCCTAAATGGTTCTTATATGCAGACTGTATTTCCCCTGCCATAGGTCAATTACGTGGCGTTGTCACCCATGGATTCAACTTCTGATGACTTAGATCCAATAGTTGACATGGTGATCTCTTCGATAGGGTTGTTAGAGGTTGATCTCTTTAATCCTGTCGTGACCCTCGACATGGTGTCCTTCCAGAGTGTGTTTCTTCCTTCTAGTGAAGACCTCTTGCAAGCCATGACCAAGTTTTGTCCCTTGACATGGTGTCATTCCAGAGCATTTTCCTCTTGGAATCCATGTTCAAGAAGAGAGAATCCAAGGATAGTTTTTGCGTCTCTGAGGCAACCTCATTAAAAAATGAAACATAGGTCTTTGAGCATGGTTTTTTGATTTCAAGCTCGTTAAAAATGAAACCATTTACGAGGATAGTTTTTTCGTCTCTGTGGAAACCTTGTTAAAAAATGAAACAGAGGTTACGAGCATAGTTCTTGTGTCTGTGCCAAGCTCGTTAAAAAATGAAATAGTTTTCCCCCTCTCTATTTGAGTCAAGTCCTTCGTCTAGTATTTGAAGATTCATTTCATTCTCCTTTGTAGTTGGATGAAATGAAGCTTGGGGGGCATTTGCCTCAGCCTCTGGACTTCATGTTGAAGTTGAGCTGCTAGCTTCTTAAGCTGGGGGCTATGTACCAACCATGCGAATTCGTGGATAATGCGTTGGGAAGTTCAAGCATAGTTTTTACTTTGGTTCAAGCTTGTGTAAACATGAAACCACCTACCTCAAGCATAGTTTTCTGTTGGTTCAAGATTGTGTAAAGATGAAACCAGGTCCAAGTATAGTTTTGTTTAGTTTTAAGCTTGTGAAAAAACAAAATCTATCCCAAGCATAGTTTTGGTTCTGGTTTTAAGCTTGCGAAAAAATGAAAACAATCTCGAGCTTAGTCTTTGTTCTTTCTCATGCTCGTAAATACATGAGAATAAATTACCGAGCTTAGTCTTTATTCTTTCTCGTGCTCGTAAATAAGTGAGAATGTAACCGAGTATACTTTTATCACTTTTTCAGACTCGTAAAGGTTATACAAAAAAGGAACCCCCTGGAGTTCCCTTTAAGCTCTTTTCAGACTCTCTAAACATGAAAAGATTGTTGAGCGATCTTGTTCTTTTAATGCTCGTAAGAGTATTTGAAGAAAACATTTGGTGGGCGATAGTTTATCACTTTTTCGATCCTATCAAACTACTTTACGAAAAAGGAACTGGGAGAGTTCTCTTTAAGTGTTTTTCAGACTCTATAAACATGAAAAACCCCCGAGTTTTCTATCTTTGGACTTGTTAAACAAGAATCGAAAGACCCATATGGGACCGAACCAATCCTTCCTAGGGTTCGTTAAATATACTTAGAAAGACTCATCCGAAGGATGAGATTAAATCAACAAGCATATGTTATCCTCCTCAAGCTTGTGTAAAAATAAAGAGGTACTTGCCAGAAATGGTGGGGGAAAAATTAGGAAAGAAATGTATCTAAACCTGTATTCTATGGAAGAGTCACTTTTGAACATGACACCCTTTCACTTGGTTTGTGTCTAGGTTGGAAAATCCGCTTGTATCTTGATCATACTCCTTTATAAGATTACAAATTGTTATGTGATCCCTATTGTTGAGTCATTGTTTCCAAGACAGTTGTTGTGTCATCAATATGTTCAAAAAGATGTCCAACCCGAAATCCTTCTATTGCGTCGGCCATTGCTGCAGTCCTTAAGCCTTCTATTGCATCGTCCATCCCTAAGTCAATCCCGAATCACTTGTTACTCTGATCTACTTCAAATCTTGTTACCCGTTTCATGTCATTGATGTGGGATACATTAAGGCCCTCCTGTGACGAGTCTTTTCCTGTCGACTTCAACTCATTATCCATAAATTAGACTTAGAAACTAATTGGTACCTTGGAACTTGCATGCCTCAATGGCAGGTTTCTTCGCTTTCGACAATGGGTTTTCATTATTGACCCCTGATCGGGAGATTCCATCGAGTGTTTGACTTCATCTCATTAATTCACATTCGTTGGATTGTAATAGTGTACCTTGGGAGTCATTGACATTAATGGTGATTTCCCTCGCACTTGTTAACGATATACACTAATGACCGGTAATCAAGCGGTTTCTACCATGTTCAACTTCGACACATGTATTCACATGGTTAGATTCGTACTATAGAGTGGTGGAGATGAAGACCCTGGATCTTTTCTGACAGATTCAGGTTGCGTTGGAGTATATTCAGTTTGTATTGTTGCATAGATCCACATTGTATGCCTCGTGGCTATGTTCAAATTTGAGTCTTTAACACATAGATCCACAATGTATTTTTTGGTGGCTATGTTCAGATTTGAGTCATATTGGCATGGATCCACAGTGTATGTTTGGTGGCCATGACCTGTCTTATTTGACATGGATCTTCACATGTAGGCATTTATGCTCTGAGTCATTTGTATTATGAGTATGGGAATGCCTACCTCAGTGATGATATATTATTGTACTGTATTTCCTTGTTTGTTGGCAGGTTTCCGACCGACTATTCCTTGTTCCCTACACACACTCGACAAAGTATTTCAGCTATCACTCTATTCTAACTTCATACTTTGGGGGGCTCTCTGTTACACATCATTTTCATCATCCCTATGACTGTTAATGATGTAAACCTATCTGTTTCCTTCAGAGGGGTCAGTGGCCTGAGTTCCTGAAGAAAAAAGGGAGAAGAACTTTTCTTGAGAAAAGAAATTGCATTCTCCTTTGTAAAAACCCTATTAAAGAGGATTTTCACATGCTGCATTATAGCTAGGGTACGAAAATGCCTGATTTTCGCAGGATACACCATATATAGGTCGTGAAGTGTTCGCAGGTCGCTATATAGGCAGGGTGCGAAAATGCTCATACGTGGGAAAAATGGGCATCTTCTCGATGCTTCTAGAAGGAGAAAATTCCATGGTGAGGTGGCATCCGAATGGTTTGGATCTTCCTTGCTTTCATGATTTAGTGGGATCATCCTAACCTCCTCACCTTATCCTCTTCAACTTATAAAAGGAGAGGAGCTCTCATGGAGAAGGTTAGCTTTTGAGATTTGAAGCTTGGATTGGATTGAGCTTTGGAGATTGTTAGCTTGGCTAGATGAGCCACTTTGTCAAGATAGATTGTGAATATTATCAGATCTATACTCTCAGAATTCTTGGAGTGGAAGTGTGTGGGGAACGAAGGACAGTTGGAAGGGACCTTACGACATCAAGGCCACGGTTGTAATCTCTCTTTCACATTTAATATGATACAATAATATAATTATTTCCTATAAAGCTTGTTGTGTTTTATTGTATGATTCCTTGATCACATACATAGGTTTATATTGAGTTTATTATATTACTATCACTTTGGTTGGTTGTGTTCTTTTGCAGGATCATCATTGTATGAGTGTTGGAACAGAGCTAGGATGGCAGTAGCGAGAGGAAGCGACGTTTAAACGGTATGTCAACTATCCCTCTTTAGTTAGTAAATTCAATATTTAAAACTTAAGGAAAGTGTCATGTTCTTATGTGTTTTGTTCTAGATCTAGGTGGATCTAGGGAGATTAGTTAGTGTCCGAACCTACTGATTTATCCCATAACACCCACCTGAAACTAGTGTGGCACCTGATGTTGATCATGTCGCTGCTTGTACTTGGCATTGGACTTCTGCAAAATATCCTGAACCTGTTGGTGGATGTGTTGGATCCGCTCAATGAACAGGGTAGCTTTGTCGGCTTCAGGTTGAGCATGGAACAAGTTTTGCTGGGTGGTCACAGGGGGTAGTGAAACATCCATGGGACCCAATGGTTGAAATCCCAACCCTACCTGAAAGGGGTTGTGGCCTATTGAGCTATGTATGGATCTGTTGTAGTTGTGTTGAACATAGGGAATACTCTCATCCCATGTACGGGGATGCTTAGAATTGTACATGCACAAGATATGCACGATCATACGGTTGACGACCTCAGTTTGGCCATCCGTCTGGGGGTGGAAGGCAGTGGATTTGGTGAGCTTGGTGTCTAGCATTGACCAGAGGCTCAACCATAATGTGTTGAGGAACCAACTGTCCCGATCCGAGACGTTGGTTTTTGGTATCCCAAAATGTACCCACACTCATTCGAAGAAGAGCTTGGCAGTGGCCTCTGCTGTGATACTCTTCTTGCAGGCGACCATAATTGTCATTTTATAAAAACGATCAACCACCACAAAAACACAGTCATTTCCCTGCTTGGTTGGTGGAAGGCCAAGCATGTAGTCCATCGAGATGGATTCCCAAGGCCTTTCGGGAGTAGGAATAGGGGTGCACATGCCTTGTTTCTTAATGTCTAATTTGGCAATGACGTAGGCAGTGCATGACCTAATATACTTGCTGACATCCTGTCGAAGTTTTGACCAATAGAAATGTTGCTGCAACACTGCCACTGTCTTTTCTACGCCGAAGTGTCTTGCCACCCGACTGTAGTGCGCTTCCCAAATAAGCTTCGCTCGTTCGCTTGATTGAATGCAGAGATGGACCAGATGGAACAACAACCCGTCCTGAAGATGGAAATAAGTGAAAACTGTGTTTTCACCCAACATCTGGTAGGTGGCGGTGAAGTCAGGATCTCTCGCATAGATTTGGGGCCATTCGAAGGTCTCGTGGTCGCAAGAGTTTAGCACCGTGGTGAGTGATGCAATTGGAGGGAGGCTAATGAAATCAACGAAGCGGTTGGTGCTTTATGTCTTATACTTGATGTTGAGATGGAACTACTATAATTAAGTGGACCACTTCTGATGGCGACCATTCTGCAATTTTCCTTGTGTTTGCATGAACTGCATCAGCTTATGATCTATGTGGATGAATGTCTCCTTCCTGAGAATGTAATGCCTCTATTGGAAACATGCTTGCACAATGGAGTACATTTCTTTATCATAAGTAGGGTACTTATAAATGACTTCTGATAGTGTCTCACTATGATAGGCCACGGGGTGTTTGTGCTGAGTGAGAACTGCGCCCACAACATAGTCTGAAGCATCTGTCTCGATCTCAAAGGGTTGTTATAGGTCAAGTAATGAGAGCATTGGGGATGAGCACAAGCATCACTTCAAATCATTAAACACTTGTTGTTGTGACAGGCCCCACACAAACTTTTCCTTACCACCACCCATGGTTACTTAGTTGAGGGCCCACACAATATGGGAGAATCCCAACACGAACCTGCGATAGAAATTGGCAAGGTCTAAAAATCTTTGAAGCTCAGTGAGTGTGTTTGGGGCTGGCCAATAAAAAATGACCTAGATCTTGGATGGATCCATATGCACCCCATGCTCATCAACAACGTAGCCTAATTATTGGACTTTGTCCATGCCGAAGGATCATTTTCTGAAATTTTCATATAGCGTGCGTTGTTGCATAGTTTGTAGAACCTCTTGAATTATACGCTGTAAGTGTTCCGCTCAGTTATTGTTGTCGATGAGGATGTCATTCATATACACCACCACAAAAAAATTGGTGAAAGGCTGCAAAATATTATCCATCATCCTCATGAAAGTTGTTGGGGCATTCGTTAAACCAAATGGCATGACCAACCATTCAAAAAGATCTTTTTTGGACTTGAAGGAAGTTTTCCATACATCTATTTTCTCTATTGGGACCTGATGGTAGCCAGACTTCAGTTCAATCTTATTGAATTATTTGGCCCCCTTGAGCTAGTAAAGGAGATCGTCAATTCAGGGAATCGGGTACCGATTCCTGGCTGTGATTTTAT
Organism: Picea engelmannii; assembly: GCA_009831015.1. Lineage (NCBI taxonomy): Eukaryota > Viridiplantae > Streptophyta > Pinopsida > Pinales > Pinaceae > Picea > Picea engelmannii. The sequence goes on from ML813242.1 coordinate 62,621, forward strand.
TTAGGGCCCGGTTACCGATGCAGAGTCGTCGGCCCGGTTACCGATGCAGAGTCGCCGAGTACCATCTTTCTTCTGCACAAGCACGATTGGGATTCCACACTATGATGATCTAGGTTGTATGTGCCCCTTTTGGAGAATTTTTTGGATCTGACGCTTGATCTCCTCGTTTTCTAACAAAGAGCGACGATAGACTAGCCCATTGGGTAGTGGTGCGTCGGGGATCAGATCGATTGAATTCTTGACCTGATAGTGTAGAGGTACCCCGATGGATGAGGAGAAGATGTCTTTGTATTCTTCCATGACCTTATCCACTTAATTTTTCTACGTGGAGAGATCGGTCGTGGAGGCCATGGACGTGGCTGCAAATTTATGCTCACTCTAAGAGCCAATCATGGAGAAGAAAAACTTCTCAGTCTGAGAGTTGACTTTTCTGCATTGCTTGGCAGAGATCAAGGAAATGGAAGTAGGTGGGACTACCTTGTGTATACTATACAATTTCCTATCCGAAGTAATAATAACACTATGAGGACTATAATCATACAAAACATGACGGTTCCATAAACAAGGTTGGCCTAAAAGAACATCACAAACTTCAAGGGGAGCGATATCACACAATACCTCATCTTTCAAGGGCTTGATATCACACAATACCATATCACACAATACACAAATAGACGACATTGTTGGCTAACGTGAAGATCACTTCCTTGGTGGAGCCATCCAATGGTGTATGGATGTGGGTGCAGAGTTGTCAGTAGGGTCAATTGCTTGATGACCTACACTGAGATGAGGTTCTTTTGGCTACCGCCATCAATGATGAAGTGCATCAGAGTACCCTTCACCCAAATTTGTGAATGAAAGAGACGCTCGCCTTCTTCCGTCTCATCAGGTTCACCGGGCGGGATCTTGGTGGTAGAAACAGTGGCACTAGGTTCTGTGTCAATAATCTATCTCCCCTTTTCTGGTTCTGACTCAGATTCAGAACCCACATCTGATTCAGAGAATTTCACCTCAACCACCAATTACTGCTTTGAGCGGCAATCAACAGTGTTATGTCAGAGGCTCTTATGGAAGTTGCACCACTTCCCGATGACTTTCTTTGTCTTTCCATTGTTCTTCTTTGTTTGCGGCTTAGACTGGTTGACCTAAGGCTGTCCATATTTGCTTTGCCCTTTGTTCTGCGGATTGGGGTTGCCCTTTCCCTCCTTCTACTGTGAGGGGTTCCTAGACCCAAATTGTCACGTCGTTGTTTTAAGCTTCTGCTCGATTTTGATAGCATATTGGTAGGCCGCGCCCAAGGACAAGATGTCCAGAAACTCCATTTTTGTCTGGATGTATCTATGCAAACCGTCACGGTACATGAGAACTAGATGTCGCTCATATATTTGTGAACGTTGGCACTGTTTGGTCCCTTTCCTGTCGTAGTGTGGTCCATCTTGTATACAGGTCGTCATAACTTCCAAAAAGGTAGTATTGTTTCTTAATAATGTCCTTGAAGGACTCCCAGGTGAGTGCGACTGTAAATAATTAGGGTTCCTTTGTTTCATTTTTCTCACAAAAGGTCTCCCACCAATATTTGACATGGGGGACGACTTTTAGGAGCGAAAATGTAATCTTTTCTCTATTAGAAAAGTTACGGATAGAAAAATACTCTTTTAGCAGATTCAACCATTTGTCTACAACATATGTGTCTATCTGACCTTCAAATATAGGAATATCAAATTTGATCTGTACCCTGAAGGGGGCGACGCTTTTGCTCGAGGAAGATGCATCACATGTTGGTAGCCGTCGAAGGATTTACAAAAAATTATCCATCACCTTGTTCCTTTGTTACGTGAGGGCTTCCTCAAGAAATAATTTGAAAGGATCTCCTGTCCTGTCATAATTCTTTTCTCCTTCCATGGAAGGTCTCTTGGGCGTGCGAGAGCTCTTTTCCACAAGAGAAACAAGCTCGAGACCCAACTCTTTGTACCCTGACCTCATTGGGGACATGCACTAAGAATGACAAGGAGAAGACTCCACTGATACCACTAATCTGGATTTTATAAGCAAAATGAAATGAATACAGATCTATATTATTAAAATAGAGATATAATGAACAATAAAAGAGATATAGTAAAACTTGGCTTCTATTCAATAAAGAAATATGTTGAAACTGTAAAATGCAGACTGAAACAAGTTTGCTAGAATGGTGGCAGCTTATCTTTGAGAAGATATGTCATGGCTACACTCATTTGCAAGAAGATGAGTACAACGAGGCTCCAAAGGCCTTTTTACATCAAACATGAATTCCAAAACCCTAACCCTAGGAGATGAAGCGCCAAAAGTCATGTGGGCCTCGTTGGGGTAAGTTAGTACATCAACTTCCCAGGGTCGTAACTTTTGCATACGATCTCCATTTTAGGCACATGATAGCCCGTTGGAAATGTATATCCGAGTAATACACATTATGCCATAATACTTTGACCACGTCTGCAGTGTGACTATGACAGGCCCAAAAATCGTTGTTTAGGGTCTCAAAACGACCTCGAAAAGTTTAGGGCACAAAAATCTAGAAAAAAACTATCAAGATGAAAAACATAGTTACCAACTTAACGAAAACTCTACAGAGTTATTGTTTTTTTGGGGGTCAAATTTTTTACCCCGTTTTTTAAAATGGTGCTACCAGTAGCACCCCTCTTCGTTTTTAGGTGGTTTTTCGATATTTAAAAATTTTCGATCCACAATGTTTCCACATTATTTTTTAAATACTTATTTTTCATCTATTTTCAAAATTTTCAATTTTTTTTTATTCAACGATGTTTTTAGTCATTTTTTCATGCTTCTTTCAATCTTAAAAATATTTTTTACCATTTCTTTTTTTGAAGTTACGATTTTTCATATCATTTTTTCTCCTTAATTAATTTATTGTTCCATACTTTTTAAATATAGTGGAAAACATCATTTTTAATACATTGTTTACCTTTACTTCAATACATCGAAAACAATTGTAGTCAAATAACACTATTTTTGAATATTTAGCGAAAAAATACGCATTTTATAGCCATATATAATAAAAAACCTATACATTTTGGTACATATTCCCTAAAATAACATGTCAAATAAAACATTTTTATGGACATAATTGAACAAAAAAAGTAAAAATTTTATAAAAAATTATCATTTTCTTTCATATTTTTATACATTTGAAGTAAAAAATGACAACATTTAATAAAATTTTCCAATGTATAGTGTTTCACACACAAATAAAATGGAAAATAAAACAATAAAAGAATTCATCATAAAACAACAATAGATACATATTTATTCTTATTTTAAAATATGAAAGTCAAAACATTACAGTGATAGCTCATAAAAAATTTGCAAAATTGAGTATCATCTTCAAGGGCATCTTAAAACTAATCAACAATATCATAAAACCCAAATTCATCATTCTCAACAAACACATTATCATCTTCTTAGACGCCATTTTGTGCTTCCATTGTGTTATTTTGTTCTTCCATTGACTCTTTGATATCCACAAGTTCTCCAAAGTGATCATTTCCAATCATTTCTCCTAATGGTACTTGAGGTTCCTTTGAAAATTTTTCCACCTTTGATTCACTAAAATCTCCTTTCCTCAAGCCAACTTCTTGCATTTCATCTAGAAGAGCTGGAATAACATTAATTCTTTGTTGAATAAAACTGCATTGCATTGGGTCACTTTCAATGGCTATGCAATTCCTTCCTTTTCTGTAAGCAACACACTAATGTTGTACCTAATCACCAAATACAAAATAAATAATGAAGTTAGATACTTTAAAAAGACATAAATTAAAAATAATAAAAGATTGAAGTATGATTTGAAAAATATTGGATCATATTTCTTACATGAACCCAAAAACAAATCCAAAACTCAATCTTCTTCATTTGAAAATGTATCTATAAGATAATTAATTAATGCTTGTGGTTTTTTATAAATGTTAACCATCTCTCCTTTCAAATCTTTTTCCTCATATGTTAGCTTTCTAACCACATCATTGTATACCAATATACTACTAGGAGTCTCTCCATCCTTTGTATTGACAAGAATATAATTATAAGAATCATGTTTTGTCTAGGTTGCAAGATGTATACTCTCAAAATCACGTTTAAATGATTCTCTATTGGAGCTTTGAATATTAGGCTTGTGCCTGTAACACAAATAAGTGCAAATTCAATTAACTTGTGAATTAATAAAATTGTTTTCTAATCTTAATTGCTAAACATACACTTTCAATATCTTACCAAATAAACTGCATCCTTGTCTTTTCTTTCCTCTTGAAGCTTGATTGTACTAATCCTTGTTGTGTGTCTGAATGAATTACTAGAAATCTCCAAAATGGTGATGTTGTAACTTCCATAAATCCCATAACCACTTTATTGAAAGCTTGGTAAGTATAAGGCTCGGTATCATATCCAATGTTTTGGATATTATAACCATGAGGGATATCTGCAATAACGAGGGAGTATTCCTTTTTAGGAACAATATTTGCAAGTTGTTCACAATCACCTAATATCACTTTATATTGAACAGTGTCGAGCCCATTCCAATTGTAGTGATCAAGGGTGTCATCAAGTTGAACATTTTGAACACGTATCATTCTTTCTCTTTCAAACTTGACTTTTTGAATAAAACTTTTGAAAGTTTCAGGTACTCCATCTGCATTCTTCTTTGGCATATTTAATTAAACAAACAAACATATAGTTATATATCTATAATTATTAAAATAGAAATAAATTAACTTACAAACGAATAATATGAATGTAATAAATCAACATACCTTTTTGAATGCAACAAAAAAATGTTTCAATACTGCTGAAGAGCTTGAATCTGGATAGTTGAGTTTAACATTGTCCCAACTTTCTTCATTCAACATCTTGACCGTTTCCTCTTGTATTCTCATATACACCTTGTGACTAAATAAAAAAAAATAATGTTATAATGATATATATATATATAACAAAATACTTAGAACATTGATATGTTAAACTAAAAAAAATAATTTTCTTGTCCTAACATAAATAAAAATAACTTAACAAACTTACTTTTTAAATTCATCACACATTTCTTCCATTGACAATTCTCCCGACTTAACACGTGATAATATAGTTATTGTAAGTTTATCATCCTTCACTCCTTGTATTGATCTCCAAGGTGTTATAGTCATCATCTGGAATATTTTTAATGTCGGGACCTGTCTTACTTCTGCCACATATCAATGGTTTAGCCTTCTTAACTCTCTGATTTTTTATACTAATATTTTCCCATAGGGTGAAGATCTCATCTATCAAATCCCATACCTGTCAAGTTCTAAATTCCCATTGAAAATGACTATCCACAACTCTAAATATATCACTTCCTTTGAGATTTTTTTCTTTTGTATTTTCATCATCAAGTGAGAATCCTATTTCCATACAACATTGCTTCTGAAACTTGACATCAACATCTAATCTCTCCCCGTGACATATTTCAAAAAAATCATTATGAATAAATATCACCCTTTGAATGAAATTCATAGACATTTTGTACTCATTGTCTGTGCTACGATACCATGCCAATAACTTTGCTTATGAATCTGTTAAATTGGCATAAATTATGCATTTGACTATCTCAAAAAGAAGATTATTGAGATATTTTTGCATCAATTCTCTTCTAGCCTCTGCATAATGATTTCCTCCAATCACATAATATTTGTAGTCAAAACATTTTGATCTATCAAATTCTTCCCTCATAGGAACTTCCATTGGGTCAACAAGAAGCAGGTAGTCAACCACATGTGCATATGGATTGTACCTAATCAATGCTTTCAAATCGTGAATATACAAGTGATGCGGTTTTCTGATTTGATATTTTTCTTGCCCTTCTGTGGGTTTATAAAGTTGTTTCACATTCAACTGAAATGTGTGGCCATCATCAACTAAGTTCACCGTCCTCATTCTATTTTGAATGGCATTTTCTGTTGTTTTCATAATACCATCCTCTAGATCAACACCTGGTGTTATTATTTCTCTGCTACCTTTAGGAATTTCACTATAATACTTTGAGCTAACGATGGCTTCTTGAACATCGTCAACATTTATTTTCTTCCTCGTATGATTCAAATGTGTTTCATCTAAATCAATGATTTCTTCATAAGCAATAGGGATGGACTCATCATCATCCATCGCTCTTTTGTGTTTATCTTGTTTATTCTTTTTGCGAGGAGTGATAACCTCATTGGGACTAATCTCAACAAAATATTCATCTGGAGTTTCCTCATTTTCAAACGTAACCCTTTTAGGATTTCTAGAATGAAGATTTTTCTTTCTTCTTTCATGTTCTTCTCTGTCTACTCTTGCAGGTTCAACCTACATTACTTTATGTTTCTTTTTCCTTCATTCTTTTGTTTTTTCAATATGAAAAGAGTTGTTGACATCCATGATATTATTCTCTGTAGAGTAAATCCCCACTAACATATGTGAAAGTCGTTCAACAAAATCATGTAAAAATAAAATATAACATTTTCATGTTAAATAAAATAAAAACATTACCATGATACTAAAAATAATAAATGACACACAAAAAAAAGTAAAAAAATTACATTGTCTTTCTCAATGTCATCAACTATGGATGCACATAATTCTGAAAAACATTCATTCTTGTTATAATTGCTCAATTTGAAACAATATCTAAACTTGATATAATTTATGTCTTGTTTGACAAGTGCATAAAAAATATATGTGGTTGGCACCAAACATATATCTCATAACAAGCCAAGTGCCTAATAATTTCCTTGCACATGTTCTAATTCGACACAATACAAATATATATGATTTCCATTGTTGCCTTGCTTGTCTTTAACAAACCAAGAATATTCCAGTTTGTTTTCACCTTCCATATATTTTCACTCTCTAACACTCTTCATTGCCCTTGATAGCTCAGGTATTATGCTATCATTTTGTTGCCTAACATTCATGGAGGTTCCAGTTGCAATTTTGGATGCCATTATTGCAGGTTGTGATCCAAATATATTCATAGATAATCTCTTTCCTGCCATTTTCCCTATAAGATAAAAAAAAAAAAATTAGGCCTTTTACATTATAATAAACTTTAAAAAAAAAACATTGAATATAAGAACTAATTTAAAAAATGTTTAAATTTTTTTGACCCATATTTAAAATTTTTTGACCCATGGAGTTATCAGGCTTATGTTGGGACCGTGCCTTGGTCGTGGGTGGCTGGGGCGATTCTCGAAAATGCCCTAGCCCAACCATCCCCGTGGCTAAGTCGTGGGCGTGCCCATGGCTTGGCCACGGAGATGGCAACCTCGACCAAGTCATGGTCCACACCCACGGCTTGGCCACGGGGCTGGCCAGGGTAGGGCGATGTCGGGCATCACCCTAGCCCCCACGACCAAGCCCGCGGCATTTCCCAATGACCACCATAGGCCAAAACTAAAAAAATTTAAGTAAAAAACAATAAAAAGGATAAATTATTTTACAAAACTATACCTAAATTTGATTTTTTTTTTTTCAAAAAATCTTAAGGATAAATTATTTTACAAAACTATACCTAAATTTGAGACTTTTTTTTTTGAAAAAAGTCTCAATTTTTTTAAAAAGTTGGGATATTTTTAGAAAAAATTAGAAAACATCTAAAAATTTTTAAGGTTTTTTAATTTTCGCATGAAAACTTATTATGTGATTCAAAGATGATCTTATAATTGTTGTTTTTGTAAATGGTAAGAATATAAAATATAACTAACCTCTGAAATGCTAGATTCTCCTCGGATGTCTTCTTGACGTTTCTTCCTTGTAGCTTTCTCCAAATCCTTTAATGAATACTGCCCTAGATATCACACAATGTAAAAAGATAAAACAAGATTGTGTGTATATAACACATATGATATAAATTACTATTAGTATAACGAATGTGGGATAAATAAAATTTAGATTTATTGTCTACATATATACCTAAAATTGTATGGATCACTGCTATGTTTAATGAATGTGGGATAAATAAATAAACATGAGAAATATTGTATTTAACATGTAAATAACAAAATAAAAGAGTAAAGTTGTTTTTAATTTTTAAGGGAAAATAATAAAGGGAAAAACTTGGGGGGAAATTTTGGAGGGAAAAAATTGAGGGGGAAATTTTGGAGGGAATATTTTGGGGTGAAATTTTGGGGAATATTTTGGGGTGGAAATTTTGGAGGGGATTTTTTTTTTTTTTTTTTTTT